>OVAY01003153.1:0-12729 GCA_900406395.1 Kernera saxatilis | reverse complement strand
GATTGGAGAAACAGATTGATTCAACAATAATATTTTAGTAGCTCTAAGTTGGACTTGATCTTACGTTGCAGGTTTTTGTAAGACTTTAATTTCTTGAAAAGATGACCAAAAAAAAAAAAAAAAAAACCTGATGTTTAACCGGTCGTGATGGGCATTGGACTAATTCAACTTACACACCGTTACATGGGCCTGGCCCATTGAATCTGTTCAAAGCAGCGCTAACACAATCTTTGATAAAAGAATTGAAGCGTTTGTTTATACAAATCGATATGACGATACATCATACATATGGTTGCACTCTCGAATCTGTTGGTTAAATTCAACGTTCACACACAAGAATGGGCTTTGATTTAAAATTGGGCCGAGACATATTGGAAGGAAGGCCCACGAAGAAGAGCGAAAACCCTAAATGATAAAAAAAAGGCATATACTCATCGCATCTCCTTCACGACTATAAATTCAGCTTCCGCCACCTCTTACGCCTCCTTGCACCTCTCTTCGCTTTGATTTCCCTCTCTAAGGTTAGTCCGAATCTTCGCTTTTTTTTCTCTCCGATCGTTATCGTTGATCTCGATTTGCATACGTTTAGCTAGTTTTTTCTTCCTTTTGAATGTTTAGCTGAGTTATACTGTTAAGTTTTGCTGTTGATCGTGCTTGATTATTATTCCAATCCCTTCATTCAGGTTGTTTTACTAATGGTCTGGTCGTTTTTTAGATCTGGTATTAGCGATCGTTTAAAGATGACCGTTTTCTTATTCTTTAGTAATAGTGTGAATCGCATGACTTTTTGTTCTCTGCTTATACCTTAGGAAAATTATACTTTACTGCCGCATTCGTCTTTATGTATTCACTTTGGTATATTTGTTTTTTTTCGATATTTTGTTGCAAGTATGATCTTATTCTCTGCGATAGAACTTGTAATAGAGAAATCAATATATCTTTCAATTTCTCTCTTTGGTATCTTCAACATATTTTCAATCGTTTTATTCAATTGCTTAATTCTCGTTTCTGTGATTGCAGAGACTTTGTAGGTGACAATCAAAAGCTAGTCAAAATGGTAAGCCGCCTTATTTCTCTATGTTTTACCTTTATATTACCCTTTTCTGTTTAAGTTGTAATCTAAAAACATTTTGTTGACCTTGCAGGTGAAGTTCACAGCCGATGAGCTTCGTAGGATTATGGACTATAAACACAACATCCGTAACATGTCTGTTATTGCCCATGTTGACCACGGTACTTTCTTCAGCTTTTATTCTCATTAGTTTTAAAACAGAAGCATTTAATCTTATATTTCCCTCTTTCAGCCTTATTTATTTTCCGAGTCTTTGAGTTGGGTCTCCTTGGTCCCATTCTATGATTAATTTTAAAACTGATGTATATTTATTTCTTGATCAACAGGAAAATCCACCCTCACTGACTCCCTGGTTGCTGCTGCTGGTATCATTGCCCAAGAAGTTGCTGGTGATGTGCGTATGACTGATACCCGTGCTGATGAGGCAGAACGTGGAATTACTATCAAGTCCACCGGTATTTCTCTCTACTATGAGATGACTGATGCTTCATTGAAGAGCTTCACTGGAGCGAGAGATGGGAACGAGTATCTGATCAATCTTATTGACTCCCCCGGTCACGTTGACTTCTCATCTGAGGTCACTGCTGCACTCCGAATTACCGATGGTGCTCTTGTGGTGGTCGACTGCATTGAGGGTGTTTGTGTGCAGACCGAGACCGTTCTCCGTCAGGCCCTGGGTGAAAGGATTAGGCCTGTCTTGACTGTTAACAAGATGGACAGATGTTTCCTTGAGCTTCAGGTTGATGGTGAGGAGGCCTACCAGACTTTCCAGAGGGTCATTGAGAACGCCAATGTCATCATGGCCACCTATGAGGATCCTCTCCTTGGGGACGTTCAGGTCTACCCAGAAAAGGGAACTGTGGCCTTCTCTGCTGGTCTCCACGGATGGGCTTTCACTCTGACAAACTTTGCTAAGATGTACGCTTCTAAGTTTGGTGTTGACGAATCAAAAATGATGGAGAGGCTGTGGGGTGAGAACTTCTTTGACCCTGCCACCAGAAAATGGAGCGGCAAAAACACTGGTTCCCCGACCTGCAAGCGTGGGTTTGTCCAATTCTGTTACGAACCTATCAAGCAAATCATTGCCACTTGCATGAATGACCAGAAGGACAAGCTCTGGCCTATGTTGCAAAAGCTTGGTGTCCAGATGAAGTCTGATGAGAAGGATTTGATGGGTAAGCCTTTGATGAAGCGTGTCATGCAGACATGGCTCCCAGCAAGTACCGCACTACTTGAGATGATGATCTTTCACCTGCCTTCTCCCCATACTGCGCAGAGGTACCGTGTCGAGAATCTCTATGAAGGCCCTCTCGATGATCAGTATGCCACAGCCATCAGAAATTGTGATCCAAATGGCCCTCTCATGCTGTATGTATCTAAGATGATTCCTGCCTCAGACAAGGGTAGGTTCTTTGCTTTTGGTCGTGTGTTTGCTGGTAAGGTATCTACTGGTATGAAGGTCAGAATCATGGGTCCCAACTTTGTCCCTGGTGAGAAGAAAGATTTGTATGTCAAGAGTGTTCAGAGAACTGTCATTTGGATGGGAAAGAGGCAAGAGACAGTTGAGGATGTTCCCTGTGGTAACACCGTTGCAATGGTTGGGTTGGATCAATTCATCACCAAGAATGCTACCCTGACAAATGAGAAAGAAGTTGATGCCCATCCTATTCGTGCAATGAAGTTTTCTGTCTCCCCTGTTGTCCGTGTTGCTGTTCAATGCAAGGTAGCATCTGACCTTCCTAAGCTTGTTGAAGGACTCAAGAGGCTGGCCAAGTCTGATCCTATGGTTGTGTGCACAATGGAAGAGTCAGGTGAGCACATTGTTGCCGGTGCTGGAGAACTCCATCTTGAGATTTGTCTGAAGGATCTTCAAGATGATTTCATGGGTGGTGCTGAGATCATCAAATCAGACCCTGTTGTCTCATTCCGTGAGACTGTCATCGACAGATCGGTCCGCACTGTGATGAGCAAATCCCCTAACAAGCATAACCGTCTTTACATGGAAGCGAGGCCCATGGAGGAAGGTCTAGCAGAGGCAATTGATGACGGCCGTATCGGTCCAAGAGATGACCCCAAGATCCGATCTAAGATCTTGGCTGAGGAGTTTGGTTGGGACAAGGATCTTGCAAAGAAGATCTGGGCGTTTGGACCTGAAACCACAGGGCCTAACATGGTGGTTGACATGTGTAAGGGAGTTCAGTACCTTAATGAAATTAAGGATTCAGTGGTTGCTGGGTTCCAGTGGGCGTCCAAGGAAGGTCCTCTGTCAGAAGAGAACATGAGAGGAATCTGTTTTGAGGTTTGTGATGTGGTACTCCATTCTGATGCCATCCACAGAGGTGGTGGTCAGGTTATCCCCACAGCCAGAAGGGTTATCTACGCCTCCCAAATCACTGCCAAGCCCAGACTTTTGGAGCCGGTTTACATGGTGGAGATCCAAGCCCCTGAGGGAGCCCTTGGAGGAATCTACAGCGTGCTGAATCAGAAGCGTGGACACGTCTTTGAGGAGATGCAGAGGCCGGGAACACCGCTCTACAACATCAAGGCATACCTGCCAGTGGTGGAGTCTTTTGGATTCTCTAGTCAGTTGAGGGCAGCAACCTCAGGACAAGCATTCCCACAGTGTGTCTTTGATCATTGGGATACAATGGCGTCTGATCCTCTCGAACCAGGAACTCAGGCTGCGACTTTGGTGGCTGAAATCAGGAAGAGGAAGGGTTTGAAGGAACAAATGACCCCATTGTCCGAGTTTGAAGACAAGCTGTAAGCCAGCAGCACAAAGACCACCTCTCTCACTCATTCTGGTTCCCATTTGCTCTTTCTCTCTACCTTTATTTTGTGTTGTTTTATGTTTACTGTTTTGGTCGACGACTATCCTTTCTATGTTTTTAATTTTAGTTGAGAACCTCTACTTTTATGTGTTCACAAATACTTTGTTGATTTTTGTTTTGCACTCATAATATATGCTTATTATGGAAGCATGAGTTGCTTGATGAGAAGTCTTTATAGGTTGTGATTATGTCTCTATGATGTTTAGTTGATCTTCAACCACATTGCTATATTTACAGGGTAAAACAGCATTTCGTTTTATTAACGGTCATCACACTGTTGTTGATTTTGTCGTGACAAAAATCATCGTTTTGTAAATTTCTATTAGATTTTTGTTTTGGGGATTTGCTACTTCTGTTTATGTCTGAATTTCTTGCATTTTTATGTCAAATATGGGATGATACTATTCGTATAAAAGGCTACGATTGGTTTATTGCAAAAAGAATTGATTGAAATATGAGATTTGTCATTTCTTGTTCTACACAACTTTTACATCTCATGATCTCATCTTTGTTTCACATGAAATTACTGTCTCCCGGTGTAAAAAGAAAACAAACAAGGATATCACTATATTTTGCAAAAATCAAGAGCAATGTAACAACACAAACACAACCTGTGAATGATGTTGTGTAAACAAGTGATTGAGATCTCAGGGTTATGCTATACGTTGAAGCGGAAAAGCATCACATCTCCTTCTTTAACAATGTACTCTTTACCCTCTGATCTCAACTGCAAAACAAATATATTTCAACAGAACTCTGAGTGAACAAGAGAATCGTGAGATATTATGTCTAGTAGAAGCAGCTCAATTTATGGACATCCGGAAGAAACTCACAAGTCCTTTCTCTCTTGCTGCGGCAAGAGATCCAGCAGAGACAAAATCTTCATATGCAACCTGCACAATTAAACAATTGAGATGATGATGTCCGCGAATATGAGACAATTGAAGCTTTCAATTTCCAACTTTCATGACCAAGAGGTCATGTTCAGAATAGGGAGTATAACTGTACAAGAGATTCATTAAGAGAGAAAATGCTTACTGTCTCAGCTCGAATAAAACCCTTCTCAAAGTCAGAGTGAATGACACCAGCAGCTTGAGGTGCAGTCATGCCTGTATCAACAGAGATTTCCACCAAATTACTTCAATGTTCCCAGAAAAATAATGCATTTTTGAGTACCCTACTGATTGGAAACTAACCTGCGTGTATTGTCCATGCTCTTGTTTCCTGCCATAGAGAATGAACATTTTTAGAGAATATGTTTCATAACAATTTGTTTTGTGTTTGTATGTGTGTTCTTCTTCACCTTTTCACCAGAAGTGAAGTATGTCTGCAAACCTAGCAGGCTGTATGTTGCCCTGATAAGGTTCCCAAGGCCACTTTCGCTGACACCTAGAGAGTTCAAATATTCTGTCCTTTCCTCAAGAGGAAGTTCGGTTAACTCAGACTCAACCTGCGTTCATGAAAGTAAGATTTTTTCAAGTAAAATACAGGCATGAAATCGTCAACGCATGGGATGTAAATAGACAATGATCCTGACCTGTGCTGAAACAACCACATGTCCAGACTGCAAATCGGAAGATAGACCCTTTACTTGTTCAACGTAAGTATTCTTCTCCGGCTCAGCAAGATCAGTTTCAGCAACATTTGCCACGTAGATCATAGGCTTCATTGTAAGCAAGCAGAGATGCTTTACGACTTCCTTCTCGAGGTCAGTCAATGGAACTGACCGTGCAGGTTTTCCATTGAGAAGGGCCTCCTGAATTCTTTCCAAAGCAGTTTTTTCGGCTTCCTCCTGTGTCATAGAATGTCACACAGTGTTGTAAGTTTCAGAAGGCCGGGTTATGAAAGGTTTGAGAACTCTGGGGGAAGTTCACCTTGACTTTGGATTGTGAATCCTTAGCCTTCCCTTTCTTAAGTCGCTCGATTCTTTTACCAATCTGTATTTCGTGTAAAGAGGTGTAAATCAGCTTGATCAACTCTGTTCAAGATAAAAGTGTTGTAGAGTGTTTCGAACAGAGATAAGAAAGAAGATCAAGAGCTGGAGATGGTTGAACATTGAAAGAGCAATTAAGGTGAGGATGAAAGTTAGACAACAAAGAGTGAGGAAAGAAGAATGGGTGTGAGTGTACCTGATCCAAGTCGCAGAAAATAAGTTCGAGATTGATGACATCAATATCAGACTTGGGATCAACTTTGCCATTGACATGAATAATGTCGTTGTCTTCAAAACATCGCACCACCTGAAAGCAAAAGAGTTAGATATCCAGAGGGAAAGTAGAGCAAATGAGTGAGGGGAGCTTGACCTGGAGGATGGAATCAACTTCTCGGATGTGAGATAAGAACTTGTTGCCTAAACCCTAGAAAAGGTCAAAGTGGTGAGTTTGGAAACGAAGATAGAGAGAGAAGAAGAAGAAATGAATGTGACTCACTTCGCCTTGACTGGCACCCTTGACAAGACCAGCAATGTCGACGAACTCAATGGATGCAGGGACCGATTTATGAGAGTTGCTGAGTTTGGAGAGCACTTGAAGACGCGAGTCAGGAACAGCAACAATACCAACATTAGGCTCAATGGTGCAAAAGGGGAAATTAGCAGCTTGAGCCTTTCCATTCTCCACCTGAAATAAGAGAAAGGTGTTTGACGAAATGCGCCTGAGAGAAGCAACCCAGAAAGAGGAGGAGGAGAAGACAGATTAGGCTTACGACGGCGTTGAAGAGAGTGGACTTGCCGACGTTAGGAAGACCGACGATTCCGGCTTTGAGGGTCATGCTGACTTTGGAGGAGAAGCATCGCTTCGTGTGGAGGGTGATGAAGTTGGAATTGAGCAAGTGGGGAGACTTGGAAGGCAGCAAAGAGAGAGCCGTAACGACACTGTTACAAGCAGCTCTCGCCATCGCTCGTCGTTTCTCGGCCGGCCTCTCAAGTCTTTCGTCTTTCGCCGTCTCTCTCTTTTTTTTTCTCTATCTCAAAACTCTTCTGAAAGGGGCTATACCAGTGGGCCTAAGTTTAGGAAGAGGATCCATTTCTGTCTTCTTCTTCTGGGCCGACTTAAATGAAATCCAATAAGGGATAGACACGTCATACTTGCTGTGCAGACTAGGAAGTTCAAACGTTGCTCTTCTCAAGAAGTTGCGTCTTAAATCTTATTCATGCATATCATCGATTCAATCTATTTGAACATGAACTCTCAGCCTTCCTCCTATGCAGGTCGGAGAAACGAGTCTTGGACAAATCAAAGAGGTTGTAGTAATTAAACGCATCTGCCTCATGTTTTTTTAATTTGTTGTTTCGTTAAATCTCTTGATTGGTTCAAATATAGTTTACTCAACTGGTTGACGCAACGCAACTTCGACAAGATCAAGGATGAGATGGTCCACACACTAACACCATTTCCCTCCGCTTTCGTTATCAAGGTTCTCTCTCTCCCATTTTTGTACTAATTCTCTTAGGCTTGCTTTTTCTAATGGTTTCATTTGCTGCAGTCTCTAGTGTGCTGCATTTTCGATATGGCGATGGTGGACAATGCCTATGTCTTATTCGCTCGTCTCTGCGTACACCTTTTCCACGACCTTCCCCCTTTTCGATCTCACCACTTTTGAGACACTCTTCTTGTGCAAATGCCAACTGGAGCTTGAAAATTCATCTCCTGAAACAGATAGACCACCACTTGCTTATGTTGAGGAGTCAAGTTGTTGGAGATTTGTTAAGACCGTGCGGGTTTTGGCTGAAATTTTCAAGACTAGTATGCTCCCTGAAACAAGTCGCCAATCCATAATTCAGGTCTGCCTTTGCCTCTTGAGATCTCATGTTTCTACTAATTACTTTACACGTGTTCATCCTAATTGTGATCGATGTTCTGTAGGTGCTTATGAATCCTATCCTCCCACCTGAGAGGAACACCGACGCAATGAATTTGTTTCTCTCCTCCATTGGTAAACTAGCCGACTTCCAATTTTGTGATGAAAATTTGAAGCAGCTTGTGCAAAGTTCACGGGTAACACCACCAACCATCACCCAAAGCACAGTCATTTGGTGTGAGTGTATATCTCTCTCTAACCCTTGCTTGATTTTGCAGGCTGCAGAGTTTGAGAGCAGATGCAATGAAGAAGTCAGGCTTAGGAAAGAAGCAGAAGATGCACTTGCCAGAAAAAAGGATGAACTTGAACTGATGAAACGGTTACTCAAGTCTTACAAGGAAGAAGAAGATACATTGCATTCACAAGCTCAAGCCTTGGAGACGAAGCACCAAGAGGAGCTGCGTCGTAGGAGAGAAACAGAATATGCGCTTGCTGTAGAACGGGAGAGGATAGCCAAGGTAACGCTTGGACTGGAAACTCTTGAAAACGAACGTGATGATATGTGTTTGAAGGCTGAGGAGTTGGAGAGCAAGTACAAGGGCGAGCTGATTCTCAGGAAAGAAACAGAAACTGCTCTTCACAAAGAAAGGAAAGAGTTGGAGGAGATGGAGCAACAGCTTGAAACTTTCAAAACAGAACAAGAGAACCTGAATTCGCAGGTCATAACATGGCAGGACAAGTACGAACAAGAGTCGAGACTTAGGAAAGAAACAGAGGACGGTGCATCCAGAGAGCTTGGGATAGTCAAAGGGCTACTCGAAAATTACGGGAGAGAAGCAGATGCGAAGCGAGAAGAGAGGGACAATGCTCTGAAATTAGTGCAAGAGCTCACAAGAAAGCAAGCGGAAGAGCGTCAGCCTCTAGAATCGTTCATCTGCCCTATCACACAGGCAAGCCCTAACTTGCAATCTCCTAAGCTAGACTAGTAAGTAGTAACTAATATATATACATATTGGCAGGAGGTGATGAAAGATCCACACTTGACAGCCGATGGACATTCGTATGAAGCAGAAGCTATTAGGACATGGTTTAGCACAGGTCGCGTTACGTCGCCGATGACAAATGTCAGGCTTCCTCATTGCAACCTTGTCCCCAACCGTACTCTCCGGTCTGCCATTCGGGAGTTACTAGAGAAACACAATTCATCAATCTAATGTTGGGCCTCATATTTATGAGAGCCTTGCTTTAATTTTGGATCCTCTACTCTACTATTCATGACTCCTGACCATGTTTTTTTCATAAAATAGATCCCCTAAACATTATTTGAGAAATGTGAATAATTGAAGTGTGTTATTAATCTAGACGCACAAAAAAAGCCCATGATGCATTAGAGGGAATGTGAAATATTCAACTCTTCAAGTGGATTTGTCCTTGCTAAACCAGTGGTCCCTACACCTTTGATTTGGATCTTTCTCATATCCTAACAGAGAATGTGGAATGGGGAAAGCAATTTCGGTGGTATCAATAAAATCTTGCCGTTTTGAGTTGTACCTTTCTCTTAGATGTCGCGCATGTATGTATGTTCAAGAATTTGATAACAACGTATGTTTGTAAATATGCACTTGGAAAGAATCTTATAATTAAGCATTTCGGAAGATTTGCAAATTTTTGTTTTATTCAAATAGAACACTAGTAAAAGAAGGCAAAATCAAAACGTAGTCAAGATTTCAAAGTCTGATTCGTACTTTTGAAAATTAATATATCCTTATGTTTTTCCTTTTGCTAATGACCAAGGCTTCAACCTTTCTAAGTCAAGTGATCAAGTTATTTTTTTGGGTATAACATTTTTCGGGCAATATGTCGAGTATTATATATTAATTAATTAACCTAATTAATATATCCTATCTAAAAATATATTAGATACTATATATCAAAATTGTGAGTATAACCATCAATGAAACGAGGGTTGGAAAAAGCAAAGAGGCCTAAAGCTTGAAAACAGATATACTCATTTACCCTAGCTTGATTTACAGTCTGCAGAGTTAGGCAACATTTACAATGACGAAGTCAGGCTTAGGAAGGAAGCAGAAGAAGAAGAAGAAGAAGAAGAAGAACTTGCTAGAGAAAAGGAAGTGCGAGAGTTGATGAAACGGTTACTTGAGCCTTACAAGGAAGAACAAGATACATTGCATTTACAAGCTCAAGCCTTGGAGAAAAGACACCAAGAGGAGTTGCGTCTTAGGAAAGTAACAGAACATGCGCTTGCTATAGAACGGGAAAAGATAGGGAATGTAAGGCTTCAATAGAGGATGCTCTTTCTAGAGACAAAAAAAAAAAAAAAAAAAGAGCTGGAGATAGTCAAAGGGCTACTTGAATCTTACAACAGAGATGCAGATGCAGAAAGATCCACACTTTGCTGCCGATGACAAATCTCAAGCTTTCTCATTGCAATCTTGTTCCCAACCGTGCTCTCCGGTTCAGTCCAATTAAAATTTTGATATTGGGCTTATAATGGCCTACTAGTTATGAGCCTTGCTTGATTTTGTGATCCATGTTTATTGCTACTTTGAACCGGAGACTCGTTACCAGGTCCTACGTACGTGGCTTAGTCTGGACCGTGTTTTTTTTTTTCTCAAAACGGTAAAGAAGACAAGTGTGCTTTGTACACGCCTAAAACGCCATGAAAAGCCAAACATACAAACGATTAAGACCCATCTCAAATATTAAATATGTTTCCCTTTCTTCGGTACCCAAAGAAAATAAAAGTCACGTGACAAACGGACAATGTGACGTAACACAACTCTTTGATCGCTTTTCTGATCTCTCTCTCTCTTTTGCAATGGAATAGTTTTTTCAGATTTCAAAATAATTACGACAACTGATAAATATTTTATTGGAAAAAATGTCAAAAAAATATGAATTTTCAAATTATGAACGATTTAAGCCTCAACTTTCAAAATACAATTTTAATACCAAAGTTTTTATTGATTTTATAGTTAAATAGGAAACTTGTGTTGATTATGCCATATGAGACACGTAGTTAAATTTAATCGTATTCCGTTTGTATATTTAACGTATTCCATCTGTATATTTTACGTATTCCGTCTGTAAATTTAACGACGTGCATCATATGGTATAGTCAACACAAGTTTATTATTTAACTAAAAAGTCAATCAAAACAATGGTATTTAAATGGCATTTAAGAAGTTGATTAAATGGCATTTAAATTGTGTTTTTTTTTTCCGTATATGCCTTTTTTTACTTGATTCAACTCCCCGTTTGGTCTTTGGATAGTATATTTGAAGTTTTTTCTAAGGAATACTAAACAAGTAAAAGATACTTCTTCTTATAAGTTTAGCTTCTCCTATAGCATATCTCCTGACGCATCACTCATTTTTATTAATAGACTAACAATGTCGTTTAGACTAAACGGAGGCGTCTAACAGACATTTAACTCTGTTTAGCCTAGATGATGCTTGTTTATTTGGTTTAAAAAAGCATGAACTTTCAAATTATGGACGATTTAAGCGTAACTTCTAAAAATGCCATTTAAATACCAAAGTTTTAGTTGATTTTTTAGTTAAATAATAAACTTGTGTTGACTATACTATATAATGCACGTCGTTAAATTTACAGATGGAATACGTTAAATATACATACGGAATACGTTAAATATACAGACGGAATACAATTAAATTTAACGACGTGCCTCATATATTTAACTAAAAAATCAACCAAAATTTTGATATTTAAATGGCATTTTAAAAGTTGACGCTTAAATCGTTCACAATTTGAAAGTTCAAAATTTTTTTTACATTTTTCCCATATTTTATTTGCTCCATTTAAACTCCATCTTATAAAAAAAAAAAAAACTCCATCTTAAGATGAAAGAAGGTCTGCTTAAAAAAACGAAACCCCAATCACTAACCCAACTCAAGCCTAGCTCCCCTATCTTTGTATCTTTTCAAACTAGTAATTACTGTTCAAAATTAAAAACAAACAAAAAAAGACGAGTTAGAGAGAGAGAGACAAAAGGGAGAGATGAACAAGAACAAGAATAAGAAAGTAGGTAGATGTACAGAGGGAGATAAGAAGAGGACAAGACAATGGCCTGCAGATCTTTTTTACACATCGGTCAATAAACTTCCAATATTGGCTCTATCATTGCAACTTGTTATAACAAAACGTATAGATACACACTTATTATACTCATCACTTACAAGACAAACTTTATCAAATTTTTTGTTTTCTTTCTTACCTCATTTTATTATGAACTTTCAATTATTACTATTTAATGTTGCATCTGGTTCTTTGTAACAAACAAACAGTCAGAAGAGCCGGTCCTAAGATATTTGAGACAGCTAAGAACCCAGCTCAAGTTGTCCTTTCTTCTCTGCATTTAGTCTCTATGTCCCGTAGCACAAATATGTCATTCACTCGAAAAAAAATAGCTTTTGAGTTGTATAAAGAAATCAAATATCTGATTACGTGACGAGTCTTGCCAAAACCCCAATACTTATAGGGAAACTCAGCATGAGGATATTTTATATAATGGTTTTGTCGTTTTTGTGTAAAAGAAAACAAGATCAAGAAAGGATGATTAAGAGTTGATTATAATTAGCTCACGTCTATGTACTACTTTAATCGCCGTTTCGTGGAAAAAAATAATATAGAAAACGATTCTTTGTAACTAATCTTTTTTTCCTTGTCGGCCTTTTTCTACTTAAGCCATTTGTCTATATCTAAATATAATATATCACAAGTCAATTCACAAAAAAACTGCAATCCTTTCCATCTGACACGTGTCTTAAGTCCCAATTTTTTACTTTTCACTTTTCCAAAACCTTAATCGATAGAAAAAAAAAATCAGTCGACTTCCTCTATGCCCACGATCTCCACTTCGCCTCTCCTCTTGAGCAATGGAACAACAACGTTATTTGCTACAAAAACCTTTCATGTCTCTTTCTTTTCTGATTTCGGTTTCCTGCAATTTCAATCGGGTAAAAAAAAATTAGAAGTTGTCGTTAC
>OVAY01003152.1:2633-12737 GCA_900406395.1 Kernera saxatilis | reverse complement strand
TATATCCATTGGTTCACGGTAAAGGCTAAAGGATCAACGTTCAAATTGCAACTCAGCAGCTTTTACAGCAACTCTCACGCATCTGTTTTCCTCAATTACGTATAAATGAAGGAATTCAATTCACAGAGAAAAAAAAAAAGGAGATAAAGAGAAGACCTTTGACTTGGTTTTCTTTAATTAATATAAGGCTCAATGAGATTTAATTAATTACTAGGGATGGACCCGGGATGAAAATCTATTAAACTAAATCGTTATTTTATTTTATTTTTTTTGTTGAAATTTCAAATTTATTATTCAACTCTAAATGTGGACGTGTTACAGTGTTAAAAAGAAAAAGGAATAAAA
The DNA here is from genome assembly GCA_900406395.1 of Kernera saxatilis. NCBI lineage: Eukaryota > Viridiplantae > Streptophyta > Magnoliopsida > Brassicales > Brassicaceae > Kernera > Kernera saxatilis. Next base: position 12,392 of record OVAY01003152.1, on the reverse strand, counting down.
ATACAACCCAACCCATTAATAGAATGTTTAAAGATCCAAAAAAGTAGAGGAAGATCAATAATCAAACCCCCTAACTTCAAACCATCTTCTAAGAAGTCCTTCATTCTTGTGCTGGCCATGGTAGCGAAGAGAAGCGATGCGGTTCCGGATTCCTTTGTCAATATTGCGGGAAAGCTGTTGAGTCGTGGACCATCGTTGTTGATGACGTCGTGCATTTGTTTCCCTCCAAATCTGGTAGAGAGCGGTTTGGAACAACATTCTAAGGAGGATATAGTCCAGACGACTTACATATGGGGAAGTGAGATAGGAAACGGTAGTTGTCCAATCCGGAGTGGCAGATGAGCCAAGAAGTGTGCCTCCTAACTCTGACCAGATGGTGTATGTATATGGGCAAGCGAAAAAGAGATGATCCCTAGTTTCATCTTGCTCGCCACAGAATACACAACCTTGGATATGTCCCCAATAACGCATTCGATCTCCTGTTGACAGGCGATTCTTGAACACCAACCAAGCCATAAATGAAAACCGAGGTACTCCCTGCGTGAACCAAATTACTCTGCTCCAAGTTACGTTTTCTCGCTTTACCCGGATCTGAGCCCATGTTTTTTTTGACGAGAAGCGGTTGTGAAAACTCCCTCTGAATGTCTCCATAGAACTGCATCATGTCCTAGTTCCATTCTTGGTATAGGTTCAGCTTGGATGCGTGCAAGCAGATCTTGATGATAACACCCTCTTTCACTACGAATACGCCACCCCGTACTAGTAGTGGCCTCAGAAACGGTGGTATTAAGATGGACCCCTAGGTGTTGAGTTCCAGTGTCTCCTGTAATATCAATCAACTTGCCTAACTGGAGCCAATCATCAAACCAGAAATAAGTCTGTTTCCCATTTTTAATCTCAAATCTAATGAAGGGATAGGCAAGGTCCCTCATCTTAAGTAATTTTTTCCAAATCCAAGACTCGTTAGTTCCAGTCCTAGCATTCCAAAAAGATTCTGTGCGCATCAAATAAAATCGGGTCCATGCAACCCAAAGAGAACCAAAGAGAGAGAACAAGCGCCATATAAGGTGAAGAACATAGACCTTTGCCGTTTCACGAAGTTTTCTTACCCCTAAGCCACCTTCTGCCTTTGGGTAACAAAGGTCCTCCCATGAGACCTTAGCCTTGTGTGTATCATTAGGTGTCCCTGACCACAGAAATGCACTACACATCCCCTCAATGAGCTCCAGGCAGCGCTTGGGAAGAATGAAAGTCGAGCTCCAGAAATTAGAAATGCTCGCAATCAAATATTGGATAAGCTGCAGACGCCCAGCGAATGAGAGAGCTCTATGGGTCCAAGAGAGAAGACGCTTCCGAATTTTGTCTATCAACGGTTCAAAATCCAGCCTTCTCATCGAAGTGGTCGTTAGTGGTAATCCCAAGTATTGAATAGGCAGAGTGCCGACAGACATACCTATTGCCCCTGTTTTATCTCTAAGTCTCATAGTGTTACTTCCAGCAATGTAGAGTGAAGACTTAGTTGCATTGATGTGTAAGCCAGACATACAAGCGAAACGATTCATCACCTCCAGAACGCCACTCAGGGATGCCGATTTTCCATCTGTAAACACTAATATGTCATCAGCAAAACTTAAGTGTGTGAGACCGACCTCTTTACAAGATGGGTGGTAGCCAAATTTCCCAGTTAACGCAGCATTATTCAACAATTTGGACAAGACGTTATTGATGATAACATAAAGATATGGTGACAAAGAGCAGCCTTGTCTAATTCCTCTAGCACTTGAGAAGAAACCCTCCAGAGTCCCATTAATTGAAACCGAGAACGAGGCAGTGGAGATACATACATGAACCCAATGAATAAACAGAGCAGGGAAACCCATTGCCTGAAGAACCTGGACTATGAATGACCATTTGACGGTGTCAAAAGCTTTCGATATATCAAATTTAATGGTACATCTATCCGAGATAGTGGCTTTGTGATAACCATTAACTAGTTCAGAAGCTAGCAAGACATTTTCCAATAAGAGACGCCCCTTGATGAAGGCACACTGGTTTGGCTCAATGGCATCAGGAAGAATAGCTTTGAGGCGATTTGCAAGAATTTTTTAGATCACTTTATATATTAGATTGCAGCAAGCAATGGGTCGGTAGTCTCTCATGGTTTCAGCATTGTCCTTCTTTGGAATGAAGGACAGGATGGTAGCATTCACACTTTTAGGCAAGAACCCATAGAGAAAAAAGGATTGTACCGCTATTATGAAGTCGTTGACAATCACCGGCCAGGCTGCAACATAAAACTCTTTTGTGTACCCATCTGGTCCTGGAACCTTGTCATTAGGCAGTGAGTGCAAAGCAGTATTGATCTCAGAAGCCGTAATTGGAGAGACAAGATTGCCCGCAGCTTGACTAGAGCAGCGATATGTGAGAATATCCTGGAGTTGAGATCCTGTTGTCGAAGCTCTTTCCCCAACCTGAGTCTGGAATTGCAAGAATTGTTGAAAAAACGAGACAACTTCTTTCTTAATATCAGATAGGCCAGTAAGAACCTCCCCCGAATCTCTCCTTAACTGTTTGATTGCATTATGGGCTGCACGTCCTTGTGCCACACGATGAAAATAAGTCGTGTTCTGATCACCAGCTTGGAGCCAACGTATACGTGATTTTTGACGAAAGAACTTCTCCTCAATACTAGCGAGACGGTGCCACCGTTCCGCAGCAGCAGCTGGTGCTAGAAACGCATCAGACTGAGCAGATTGGAGAACTTGATCCTGACATTGACAAAGCTCCTCATAAGCTTGTTTAGTACGGTTAGGAAGATCTCCATAACGCGTATGATTGAGAGATCTGAGCTCAAATTTTAGCAACTTCAGCTTTTTATGAAACCGGTAGAGGGCTGCACGAGAATGAAAAAGTGGAGGAGTGAAGTCCCAGACCTGAGCCACAGTAGGAAGAAACTCATCGTGGTCTGCCAAGAAATTGAAAAATTTATAAGGCTTTCGTACTGTATTTTGATGCTGAGATAGTCGAACCAAGCACCGAGCGTGGTCAGACACTCCACCAGCTTCGAAACTCGCATATGAGTGAGGGAAACTATTCAGCCAATTCCCATTAACAAGAGCGCGGTCCAATTTCTTTCCTATGGGATCATGATCCCTTTTATTCCACCAAGTGAACGTAGGACCCACTAAGGGAAGATCCGTAAGACTGCAATCAGCCATCAAATTTTGAAAAAGCCTCATCCCCATCTGATCAACACTGTAATCTCCCGCACGCGAGTGCTCAGTCGTGAACAAAGTTTCATTATAATCCCCCATTAGAATCCAAGGCATTGAAAGATGGTCATAGGCAGATTTAGTAGCTCTGATTTCATCCCATAACAGCTTTCTTTCGGTGCTGAAAATAGAAGCATAAACTGCAGAGCAAATGAATTGCTTTCCAGAATCAACCAGTTGGACAGCACAAGTAATAATTTGCGCACTCTTGTACAGCAGCGTAACATCTACTTCAGTAGACCAACAAAACCAGATTCGTCCTAGCCGATGATGATCATAGTTGGTGATCAAAGTCCAACCAGGGAGAGTTGAATTCAAAATAGAGAGATGAGATTCCTGCTGGACTCGCGTCTCAATTAGACATCCAAAAGCCGGTTTTACTTGTTGAACCCAAAAACGAATTACATCGTGTTTGTGTGGCATGTTGAACCCACGCATGTTCCATGCAAAAAAAGACGTCATAGCTTCCGGGTGGAAGCTTTTTTTGATGAGGAGTGAGCGTTTGCAAGAATTAGGTCCTTCGATCTAAAAATTTGCTTAAGGGGAGCTTTTTGACCTATCTTGGGCTGTTGAGAGGGCATCGGATTTTCTACTATCTTCTCCACTGTTTCCGAGGTATCCACATTTTTTGGGGCCTCTGTGTTAACTACCCCACCTTCTACTACTAGCTCTCCTTCCGCTACTTCCGCTAATTCGCCATCCTCATTGACTCTAGCAAGCACATGATATTTGGATGGTGATCCTGGGACCATATCACTACCAATCTGACCCCTCTCTGCTGAAACCTCTACTCGTGAGGGTGAAACACGATGGTTCTTATTCATCGGTATCCACTCTTGTTCTTCCTCCATACTACTACTCACCTTGCTCGCTTCCAATTTCGTGCTTTCCTTCTCTACATCAATATCTGTAACTACGACCATTTCAGATTGGGTCTTCTTTGTGATAAGAGCAAAACTCTGCAAAAGATCAGCCTGGGGTGTGATTAAGTGAAGATCTTTGAGCAGATCAACAACCACCGTTTATGCTGACAAAACCTTATCATCCGTCGTTTTGGTAGCAGCAGTCTCATGCTCCTTTAAAACCTTATCCTGCTGTAACCTGGACACAATTTTAACCTGACATTCCGGTGCTTGATGTCCCCACCCCTGACAAATGTTACACCGGGAAGGCAGCCATGGGTAGGTTACCTCAATCGTCACCTGAGAACCATCCCTATCGCTGAAGCAAATCTGTTCTATCAATGGTGTCTCCAGATTGACTTCGACTAGAACGCGAGCCAAGTCAAGTCTCGTGCACCGCTCCGTGTTTGGATGGAGTTTCACAAACCTTCCCACAACACTCGAATTTAAGCCCTGAAATTGAATAGAGATGACTAGGAACCGATTTGAGATCAACCCATAGCGGCATGGCAGAGAGATCCGGAGGAGTTTGTGCTGTATGTGGAGTCCATTCACTTACCACAAGTGGCACATCTGAAATGTGCCAGTAGCGTCTTCTAACAACTCTAGAACGAAGTTGGGCACTTTCAATTCTGAACAAGACCATATTCTTTCCAATGAATTGTACATCAATTTTCTGTGGAGAGCCTGAGGGAGCCCAAATGCGGTTGACAGTGGCGTGAATCTTCCCAACGTGGGGAGCATCTCCTATGAAATACCCCACAAGAAAATTTTCCCATAAAGGAGTAGAAGCTGCAAAAATCTCGTCTGGAATTGTGACTATGGCAACTCCTTTAGAGATCTGAAAATCGTATTGGATTGAGAGCAAAGAGGCTGAAATGAGATCCGAAGCTACGGAGACCCATGAATTTGGCTGAGATGAAGGATTTTGCTGATTAGTGGAAGGGGGATCTGAAGAGAGACTCTTTGACGGCGGCGGAGGCGCCATCGCCTTTGGAGAAGATGAAGGATTTTTTTTTTTATATGTATATTATCTCTTCTTTTCTATAATCGTTATTTAGTGTTTTGGATAAAAGATTTATAGAAGATTTAATAAATTTTAAAATAAGAAATTAAATATATAGATTTTTCAAATTAAGTTATAGTAAGTGTATCTCTATATTATTATTTGAGGAGTCATTTAAGAAATATGATATGTTTTTGTAAAAAATTAATTCATATGCCATTGTTTAAATGAACAAATTTTATTCAATTATTAAGGATAAAAATGGCAATATACATTACTTAAAAGAATCGGATCCGGTCATTAGAATCCGCGTGTAACTCACCGGATCGTGTAATCATTTGCATTAACTATGATCCGGAATTAATTTATTTTGACCCGAAAATTACAAGCATAAATCTTTCTACTATCTAAATTAATAGATTAAACGTGAACACATAAATTACATATTATCTAGCAAATATTTAAAGATCACAATCTTACTAATTACTATAACAAACCTAACAATAAAATTATGAAACTAACAATTTAAGTATCTTCCCTAAAATATTCCTATAAAAATGCATTCAATCGAGATATTAGAGATATTGCAAGTATATCAATGATTTATTTATTGAGTAATTCCGTAAAATACCACATTTTTAAGTTTGGGTTCCAAAAATACCACAACAACTTTATTTTTCCATAAATACCACCATTAGTTTATTTTTTTCAAAAATACCACAAAACTAAAACTAATTTTTAAGAGTTTAGAATTTAATTTTTTTGGTTTGGGTTCACTAATTTATGTTTAGGGTATAGTTTTGAGGGGTTAGGGTTTAGTTTTGAAGGTTTAGGGTTTAGTTTTGAGGGTTTAAAGTTAAATTTAAGCTTTGTGGTAGATTTGGAAATTAAAACTAAGTGTGGTATTTTTGGAAAAATAAACTTGTTGTGGTATTTTTGGAACACAAACTTAAAAATATGATATTTTTGAAAATTGCCCTAATTTATTTCGGATTTCTTAATTCCCTAAACTTTTAAATATCAAATCTAACTTTTTTTTTGGATAACTAGGGATAAATCTCAGTCATATGGAGGGGTCTAACCTAATCCCCTGGGGGAGGTGCAGTCCACGGATAGACCCTCTCTCCGGATATGCAAATAGACCCGAAAGCATGGGCCCATATCCGTGTGGGTGTCCAGGAACAATGTGTTGTAGTTTCACGTAGCAGGTGGATCGAACCTAAAACGTGTTAGCGTCCCAGTCCCATCCCAGGCCCGTCCCCTTACCACCTAACCACAAGGTCCTGGACATCAAATCTAACTTGACCACAAAAATATTCCTTCTTTGCCAGATCTGATCACTGTTTGCCAGACCCGTCCCCTTACCACATATGAGTTTTCCTACTCAGTTTTGTCAGCGTAGTGCATGCATAGCATAAGACATCAAAATGTAATTCTCATTCTTTATTTTATTAATTAAATGTAAGCAACTCAACAGTATATTAACTTGCTGTCGTATTGTTTGTATGGTTCAAAGATTTACGCTTCTATGAAAAAAGAACATGTGATCCATTTTGAAACAATTAACTCAAAAAGAATAGAAAGTGGGCTAAAACTTTGGATTGACTCATGCAATCAAGAAACAAAGACATTATGATAGAATAACCAAATCAATAAGCTCGATTAACAGAATATAACTCAACCCAATAATATCTAAACGCTCTTTCAATAAATTTGTATAACAAATAGATACGAAAACAAGCATGTTTCTAAGCAATTGAGGATAAATGAAGTTTAATCTTGAGCATCTCTAAATCGGCAGCCATTTGATACCATTATGATTTTATAACATAACCTGCAAATTGATAACATGTCAAGTTTGGTACAATATTTGTTAATTATAAAAACTAACTAACCCAATATGGCAATATCATTCCAACCAAAAAAGTCATAACTTTGTCTAAATTCTCGATAACATATATAACTATTTTAACATCAAAGAAACGTACGATTAAAAAGATACTTATTCAAACTTATCCTATAACAAAAAATATGATATTCTGTAAAATTAAAGAAGAACTGATCTGCAACGTATCTACAACATTCTCAATTCATTACTTACAATACATATAACAAACCTCACAGCAAGTATTTCCTTTGATGCAAGTATTCTGAATTCACACATGTCAGATGAGTCAGCCAATTTAACAATTGACTAACGTTAATGTTGGTTTTGGCTCAGATCAGAAAGTCTGGGTAAATAATTTGAATTTTTGGGTCGTTGAAGTTGAAAAAAGCACTGCATCTTTGTTCGTGAATGATTTCGCACTGCGCCAAAAGTTCATGTTGAAATAGGCCATTTTCCCCGCAAGTATATGACCTATTGAATTTTTCAACTGAAAATTATTATAACTGTTTACCAATCTCTGTCGCAAATGAGTTCCACTGAAAATTATTAGAATTATTTAAAATTAATATTACTACTTGTTTTTTAAAATGACATCTTGCACAGCGTATATTAAACCCTATGATGTAAGTCATTCAATAAAAAAAATTAGCAAGATATATAGTCTCAATAAGAAATTTAATGCCAAAAGGAAGCCAGGTGTAGCACCTTCCTTTGCGACACCTGTCAGAAGTGCTTTGACCTGTCAAAGTTGATTTGGAGAGATGAGGTTGAAGCCGCAAAGAAGAAGGTGGAGTCTTTGAGACTTGAAGCTGATTCTTGGTTTGATAAGTGTTTCATTGTTCGAACCCTAGTCGATTCCGGGATGGACGAAGCGCAAGTGGAGCAAAAGTGGCGATCGGTGTCGGATCAGAAGAAGAATAACTTCTACAAGAAGTGGAAGATGTTGGAGGGTAAACAGATGAATCTTTCGTTTGAGAAGTTTGCCTTAGTTCACGAAGTAGTTTCTTCGTTTGTTTAAGCATTACCATCTCTTTTGTGTTTCTCCCAAATTTTATGACTTTTTGGTTTGGTTTTCTCATTTTGGATCTTTTGCTTATTTTGAATTTTTGGTTATATCTTATTGTGGAACAACGGTTACTTTAGATTGAAATGCATCTTTCTTTTTCAGAATTTCACCTTTCTATTGCTCATCTCATCTTAAATTTGTTACAATGAAACCCAAACAAAAATTTCATAAACTACGTAACCAAAGTCTTTAACAAGTTCTTTGTTTCAGACAAAAGACCCTTCTTGTGTCCTGTTTTTATTAGGTAATTTTGTTCTCTTGTATCTGCCAATCTTGAACCGCAAGAGAGATTGGATTGGATTATTAATGGTCATTATGATTAAATCTCCATTCAAGAGCTTTATTGGTTGAACAAAATCTTCAGTCTCCTAATATCTGTTGTATCACATATAGAGTTTTTGAATTCTCAAAATTGCAGCTAACAGAGATGAGGCCAATGGAGCAAAGGACATTGATACGGTCTACACTAATACATTCTCTTTACTATTACTGTGATCTTTATTTGAGGCAGTTCAAGGAGACATTGAAGCAGGCCGTGCTTGAGCAAGAATCTCTCTTTGAAACTCACTCCTTCGGAGTCTTCATCTCAGTATTGATTCAGCTACAATGTCCAGCATTAAAACATCTTATTGTATCACTCCTCTGCATTGCAGCTAATCAGAGATGAAGCCAAAGGAGCAAAGAACAAAAACTTCAGTGTCCAAAGCCTCTCAAGATTTAAACAAGATAGAAAGGCTAATCAAAGCTACTGAAACGAATGATGCTCACTCCAGCTACTACTGCTTTATGTGGAAAATATGGTTATCGATTGTGGAACCATAAGAAAACGAATTTTAAGAGCCATCAGAACCATAGCTTTCGAAACAAAGGTTCCTTTTTCATGTTCTTTAGGAATCAATAACCTCTCTCTCTTGAACAAAGTTGATTACTTGATTTTTTCTTCTGTAACAAAATTTCATTAAAGAGATCTCACACCACAAAGGAGATCATGAAAGCAAAATGTTACAAAACTTGAACATAAAAAGCAAACCATGAAAGAAACAAAACCTGAGAGTACTCATAAAATACAAAGAATTCAAGAAAAGATGAGTATCTTTCGAAATACTCCAAGATAACCCTGAGTGAATGAAGTGAAGTGAACATTCTTGAATTTTTTCGTCAAAGCAGCGCGCGGCTAGTTCTACCGCTTCCTTCAAACACAACAAGGAACGCATTAAAATCTTTGGCTTGTGGAAAATTCTAAGTGTTTAGATTCCTAACCAACCTTTTCCGAGATTTCTTTGTTGAATTGATGTTGCAGATTTCATTCAGAATCTCCTCAATGTCTATAGTATCATCATCGACACCAGTTTTCGACAAATTGCAGTTATCCAAATCCTTCAGTTGATTAACAGCACTTGGGACAAGCGAAGTAACATCATCTTGTACCCCTTTTCTTACATACTCCATTACCACAAGCCCTGCAACAATAAAGAAAAAACAATGAATTGTGCAGCATGTTCAGAGGTCTCAGAAGTTTTAAGAGAACACAATAAAAAACATACCGAGAGCTCGGAGCATCTTGAGATCAAATCTTTCAGCTAATTCTTCGTGACCACTTATTTTGGCTCGTTGAATGGCTAGCT
>OVAY01003151.1:2366-12738 GCA_900406395.1 Kernera saxatilis | reverse complement strand
AGGCAACTACTTGTGCTGGCTAATGAGGTTTCTTGCACCATAAAATGTTAGTGAAGCGAATCTATAGATGCTTCTGTAACACATATAAGTAAAAGAAAGAATTGTTTGTAGTAATGATGAGTCTTTGACTAGATTATAGTTACTTTTAAGACCTGAGCTATTATGGTAAGAGTTGAAACTGAAACTCTCCATATCCGAATAGGTAAAAGGCTCTAGAAAGCTTGCCAGGGGTTTCCAAAGATAGGTAGATAGTCCTTATGGTTTGTCAGAAAAATGCTTATGTAATTGACTGCTCATTGTTTAGATCTTCACATATCGTGTACAATAAAACCCCTATAACTTCCAAACCTAACTAAATAACCTACGACACATATGCATAAACGAAATCAAAGACATACTGAAAATAATTGCATTAAACGAATTCAAAGAGACATAGAACAAGGGTTCAGAAATCTCCTCTAGAACAAGTGTAGAGGTGAGATCTTCTCTCTTGGGAGCCTCGGATCTCTCTGTTAAAAACATGAATATAAGTTTCATAAACTCTAAGGAGGCGGCTCTCTCTCCCAAGAAGCTAAAAAATGAATATATATATTGCTAGGTCTTCAAAAAATCGGTTATTAAGTGCCTTGGACGAGATAATGATGGATATTTGGTCAATATGCTCGTGGACCGAGTCTAGAATAGGGTTGCCGTCTTCCAAGGACGCATTCTAAATCGTGACATTTTTGTGGACGAAGGTAGAGGACCGGTGTGGGAGAAAGGAGTTGTGTCCGGTCCTTCTATCTGGTCTCCAGGGCCTTTTGTCACTAAAAATTGAATTCCTTTTGAACCACATATCCAAATGGGTAGAGACCAACGAAATTGGAAAGGTAACTCGCAAGACTAACGTGTGTGTCAAAATTTCTTTAAGATTGGAATTCGGAAAGGCCTTGAACAGATGACATACTTATGATGCTTTTGCATTGCTCTCCATCCTGAATTTGCCCATTTTTGTATCTTTTCGTCCAATAAACTTACAAAGACTCAAAACACTATATATAGACTATAAAACTAATTTTTGAGGTTAAAACTATTAAAACACCAAAATAAGATATTAAAAACATTACTAAAAACGGTAAAAATCATAGTATATCACCAAGCAGAAACATTTACATCGTGCTTGCTAACTCCCTCTTCCCAATGATGGGATGTCCATTTATAACCTCCTTTTAAAGGAGTCCTTTAGCTCCCAATTACTCTTCAACCTACAGATTTACATGTGATCTGATCTCACAACAATGCTAAAACCATACACAACAAAAAAACCATTTGGCAATGAGCTCCTATGGTAATTCATTTGCCAATAAGTGATTAAATCCAAAAAAAATTATACAAAACCCCAAAAGAAGCGGTTCTTTTCTCCCTTTCACACATACATCAAAATCAAACGAGATATAAAAACACCTAAAATTGAAACAAAGAGACAAACACTAGCAGAATCAGATAAAAGCCTTGCTTGTTTGACAAGATTTTATAGTTGGGGCCAAGCAAATTATCAATCTTTTGATGAAATCAGAAGAACCCATGGCTTTGATAAGCATGTAGGCATGTAGTTATCCTTGACTTATCAGTTCCTATCCCATAAGAGCAATAACGTTCCTGTTCTTTGCAACCTCGTACGTCTTCAACACATAACTACTACAAAACTCAGACCCACAAAGAGAAAAAGAGTAACTTTAGTGCATCAGCCTAAAACCCCAGAAGACCCAAAATCAAGTAGAAGGAGAGAAAGAAAAAAGATACACATTAGAGTCGATCACAATAGGAGAAGAGGAACCATCAAGAGGCTAATCTCTATCGATTTCAGAATATTTTCCCTTAAGCGAATTGCTTCCTCCTCCTCCCCCACGTGGCTCATCTTCCTCGTTTCTCTCAGGCTCCAACGCAAAATGCATGACGACGAAGACCCAACCGAACAGCAACACACGAAGCTGACTAATTCTCATCTACAAAGATGGAAACAAAGAGAACGGTGTCAAGAATATTAGGTTTTTCAGAATCGCAGCCATCAGACACATAAAATAAAATTTTTAGGTTTTGAGTTATTTATTGTTTTGCTTTTTATATGTTAATTCTTTTTTCAAAAAAATTATAAATGGCACTAAATGTAAATAGACAAAAAAAAATTTGGCAAAAGGTCATTTTAAATCTTCTATGTGTTGTTTTAGTAAGCTTGGTTTTGACTAAGCTATTATAGTAATATCAATGTGTTATTCTATGTATTCTCAAATTAAAAATTTGGTATAAATTTAACATATCACCAAAAAAAACTTTTATAAATTTGAACAAAATTTAAAATCTTCTCAAATAAACATGAATAATCAATACAATATATTTTCTTACACTTAGCTGCGACGTAGCAAAATCTCTCTACACATATCTACATTCATATCTACATATCTCTCCATCATCTTCACCTACCACAAATTTATGCTTTTCAATCTTCATCCACAACGATCTATCTCTCTCTCTCTCTCCAGACGTTCCCGTCAGAAAATCCTCATATACTTTTACCATCGTCGTCGCTGTCAGCATCACCATCTCCTCTTTCGAACTCCGGGAACGGAGTCTCCCATCACTTGTCTCCCCGTCACTTGTCTCGCCGTAAATGAATGGTTACGTAGTCGCCATCTCTGGACACGTGTGTTCATCTCAACACTTTCAATGGTCAGGATCAGTCGAATTCTTTGGCTTCTCCGATGAGAAAATCTGGGAGAAATTTGCTTGTGATCTTTAACATAATTCTCGTATTTTGATGGGTTATTAGGGAAAAAATAATTATGTTTTGATTTGATTTCTAAGTTTGATTAGCATTTAATCAACACATATTGAATTTATTAAGAACTCATAAATTTGATACATGAATATTGTGGTTTTTTTGTTGCATAATTTATTGAATTACTACCTCAATTTTGATAGATTTGTTACGTGAAATGAATAAGGCTTTCTGGATTCATCTTAACCACATCTACAAACTATTATGATTGTTTATGAATTCTCTATTACGATTGTCAAATATAAGGACAAAATCGAATTAGTTCAACATATATTTTGAATTTTTGTTTATTAAATTTGATAGTTTTGTTATATGAATATTGTGAGATTGATACTGTGCTTTCCAGTTTCATCATAACCAGATATGAAACTCATTAAAAAGAATATATCGTTCTCTTATTCTCATATGTTTAGTTAAGTCTCATATCTAACCTAGTGAATTGAGAACCATGTGACGTTTTATGATGAGACTAATAATCAACTTGAAAGCAGGATGCTAAAGGAGAAAAAGTTATGAGTTCAAGTGAAACTTCAAGAAAAGTTCACTTCATTGTGATATGATATCATGTTATCCAAACTTTCACAAGTGTCATAAAAAAATGTTATTTGTATTTCCCCAAAGAATAAAAAAGTCTCATATATAAGGACTTCACACTTCCACGCAAACTAGAACGTCGAATTAATTCATCATATATTTTGAAAAATAAATAATTAAATTTGACTATAGGTATCATTAGTTCACAAGAATCTCTCGCAACATTTGTTTTGGCTATGGAGATGGTCATTTTTAAAGACTAAAAGTATCATCCCAAACTGGTGTTAGTTTGTTTATAGTTTGTCTTTTAGTTTTATTTAGTTTTTATCTTTATATTGGTGAAATGTAGTTCCCTTATCTACTCCTTTGTAATGTTACATGCTATTTTATGCTTTTCTTCTACAATTTCAGTATTCAAAAAGCGATAATTGCATTAGCATGGAGCACTAATTAAATTCAGACACTGTAGAGCCAACATCGAAAGGTTTGCTGCTCTCTTTGATATGCATATTCTGAATTTGGTATATTGATCTCGTTTAATCATATCTCTTGTGAATTAGATTGACGTATTATTTGAAACTTTGTATTTCATAGAAGATGGAGAAAAATAGCTTTTTCTGTCAACAACTGTATATTATAGTCCTAATTCTTTCAAATATGTTCCTAACAAAATACATGTTTGAGATATAATACTTTGTTCATTTGTTTTTAATAATGAAAACTAAACGGCAGATAGAAATGCATAATGTACATGTACACTTATTAGGTTTATGTATGCTATGACCAACATAAAGTATGCAGGCACTCAACCTCTTGGTTCAGCTGGTAAAGATAACATAATCACGTCTTGTTTAGTTCTCCTGGTGATGGTAAGATCTAAGCAATCTACATACTTTATGTTTTTAGTTAATTTCCTTCATAATTGTCATAATTGAAGTGCTGCCCCAAGTTACTAACGACTGTCTTTTTCCTAAGATGTTAAAGTTTTTTCGTACCTAAAAATTTGATTTGATAGATTATATTGAAACTATAAAGTTATAATTGAAATCTCAAAGAATCTCGTAACTTCAAACAATTATTTCTTTTGCTTATCTGTGTCAAAGCAGATTCACTTGGCAACCAATTTATGGTGCAAGGAACTCATCGACCATCATAGGTGGTTTCTCAGTGACTCATCACAATGAGCATATCCCTCAATATAACATTCTATATAAATAGGTAAATCATTTTCAATTTTAACCCAAATTTATTTTTCCATATTCTAGTTTCTCAACTAAAGCTGAGTTAATATCCTTCAAGATTTCCATATTTCCATCAAATTCTAGCCTTTGGTTCACTCTCTTTCTTAAGAAATACAACTTTTCAAAATTTTGCTTATCATGAGCAACTTGTTGCAGTTTCTTTCACTTAGTACCACATTAGAAAATATTTTCTAATAACAAATAAACTTATTAGAATGTATAACGAAAATAAGCAAGGACGATAGAAAAATTTGTTGGTCTCTATCAGATTAAAACTATAATGGTGAAGCCTTTTCTAAATGGTTAAAACCTAAATGGTTCATAAGGCTTCTAATTAAGTTGCTTATGTAACGCTTGGATATCGAGCCATTTGATAAATGTAATTTTCTTTAGGAATTTCCAAAAAAAGGAATAAATTATCAAATATTATTAGTTGTCGAATCCAATATAGCTCATGTATATTCCTTAGAACATCATTACCAATATAAAATAGTCATACCTTAAGTTGAATTCAAATAGCATTGCATCTAATCTACGAAAGTAGATCAAAGGTGATTTCACAAGGACCAAAACCTCTTTGGAAGACTCCAAAGCTGAAAATGTCATAAAATTATAGAAAATGTTTCATAAACTAAAACATAGGAGAAAAATAATATAGAAGGATAGAGAGAAATAAATTCACCTGATTTATATGCCACTAAAAATGTAACAAACTTTTTCTTCAAATTTTGGATGATCAAACAAAGCTCCGGCACATAAGTTTCATAATATTTTGTACAAATAGATCTCTATGTCTTCAACTGCTAAACAAAAAGAAAACAATATCACCAAAAATGTTTTTTGAAAGTGGAAAAAAAAAAATCAAATCCATAATTAATTTCTCACTTAAGCTTAAAAATTCAAGTCGTGCATTCATAACTTTTTTATTCGTCATTAGCTCTTATTCAAATACCGGTCTCAGATTTCCACTCTTGATATGGGATCACAACACATAGAAAACCCTATTTAGAATAATTGTGACAAATTTGAATCTATTATATAAACAATTATTTTATTGGGAATTTTATGTGTTACTATCGCATATTAAAAGTATAAATTCAAGACCAATGTTTGGATAAGAGCTGATGAGAAATAACAAAGTTATGAATGCACAACCTAAATTTTTAGGCACATGTGAGAAAAAGTGGACTTGAACTTTTCTTCTCATTTCCCAAATGTTTTTTTTTTGTGATATTGTTTATTTTTTCGTGTAGCAGTTGATTTTATTTGTACAAAGACTTATGAAATTTATGTTTTGGATCTTTGTTCGATCTTTTAAAATTTGGAGAATAAGTTTGTTACTTCCCTTTAAGGCATATGGAGCACGAGGTTTTCTTTTCGTTATTCTTTTATATTCACTTTCTCCTATATTTTAGGTTGTAAAAAATTTATGTAATTTCATGACTTTAGCTAAAAAGGATTAGTTCATTTGAAGCCACTTTTTATTTCCTTATGATATGACTCTGGTTTTCCCTAAGACCATTGTTGCAAGTGCACAACTGCGAAGTAGTACAAAGAGTTATCAAACTCAAGGGACTATAATGAAAATACAAGATTAATAATAGTTAAGCCAAAGAAAAGGTTGTAGAAACGAATCTAAACTAGTAAGCAAAAGACTGCAAACGTTTTTAAGATGTAGGTAAACAAAACGCTAGGCATTCAGGTTCATCGAAGAGAATCATGAACTATTAGTCTTAGGTCTAGCAATAGGGATGTGGTTAAACCGCGTTCTTAACTCAAATTCACTTAACGTTAAAACCTTTCCATTCTCGTGGCTCCAGCCCCTATATCTCACTATCTAAAAGCTAAACTCTTCCATGTCGTTAGATAGATCGATATGCTTTAACATGAACATGATTCAATATGTTTACTAAAGTTTATAACTCAGACTCTCATTGGTTATAACCCCTACCTCATCTAGAATAGATCATGACACTTACTAGACTTTATGAATGTAAACGAATCTAAAAACAGTAGCTAGGTGAACTAATAAACTACTCTAAACTAAACATAAACGAAAGAAAAATCATAAGGAAATCGGATTGCATTCAATAAGTAAAAGAAACGACAAAGTAAAGAGATAATAATTCTTCTCTAGAACAAGTGCGTAGTTGAGTTCTTCTCTCTTGGGAGCTCGGATCTCACAATTAAAAGGTTAATACAAGTTTCCTAAACTCTAAGGAGACGTCTCTCTTTCCCAAGAAATTAAAAAATATATATATATATATTGCTAGGTCTTGATAAAGTTACGTTGTGAAGAGATAATACAAGATAACGTTGAATCTTCTTCAAATATGTTTGAAGACCGGCCACGTTTTAAGCACTCTATGACCGGTCTTCCAAGGACGAAGTGCAAAATCGTGTTTTTTGAAGTTTCTTGAATGACCGGTCACGTTTTAAGACTATAAAACTACTTCTTGAGGTTAAAAACTATTAAAACACCAAATTAAAGCATTAAAATCATTATTAAAAGCGGTAAAAATCAAAATATATCACCTTCGTACATTTGATGCAATGTTATTGGTACTCTATTTAAGGTATGAATCTCTAATCTTGATAACAATGTCTAAGAGAAGACACATGAGATATATTGGCGCCGATAAAAAGTAGTATTTATTATCTATATTAGCTTACATTGCAATTATTTTTTTTAAGCATTTTTTATATGTTTCATTTCATTATTACGAAACATTAAATATTAAAACTACATTTTTACTCTATTAGAAACATGATGTGATTAGTTTCATCAACATATAATCTTATATTTTGATTCATGATATGATTTAATTCCGAGCTATTTTCTCGTTAGTTACGACGACTTTGTAGATGCAATGAACTATAGGTTTAATGTAGGTTCAAAATTTACGATGCGATTTGAGGCTAAAGATTTTACTGAAACAATGTAAGCTTCAACACAATCTTTTTAGTTTATGTTTCCAAAATATTTTTACTCAATCAAATTTTATTTTCATTGAAAAAACTCTACTGAATTCAATCCCTGAAATCACCTAATGAAATCAAAATCAAGCATATCAATTCTACTAGAAGCCGTACTGAGGTACGAAAAAAAAATTCATCATCTTACTCTTTATAGTTCATAAAGTGACCAGAAATAAAATGAAAAAAAATTATATATTTATGTAAATTGGTCTCTTGATGATTCATTAGGCAACTGCTTGTGCTGGCTAATGAGGTATAATGCAGATGACACCGTTCTATTTCTTATAAGTACTATGTTTAGGCATTTTCTGATTCTGTGTTATTTTCTTCTCTTCTCTGCTTCACCCTCTCTTTTTTTTCTACCGAACACAGCCATGTAAAAAATTGTATGTTTTTGTTCTGCAGACTAAGCTTATTCACAAAACATCAATTTTGGTTACTTGAAGAACTAAAATGAGCTTTACAAACCTTCGAACATTAATCGTAGGTAATCAACCAAGAATATTTTAATAAACGAACTCTTGACTCATTTTAAATGAGGAGATTCTTAGTTACTACTCATCTCCTTTCCCAAAGTGAGATATAACAATAGTATGTCTTAAATATGAGTTACAAACATATATCCCCATATTGTTTGTTTTTTTCTCTTAGTGTAAACTCAAAACGCAAAACTACAAACTATATAAAATAGATGAGAGATTTGCAAAAATGAAGAAAAAACAAAATACAGATCCAAAACTAACTCACATAAAACATATTTTCTAAAAAAGGCACTTTGTAGTCTAGGATTTTCTTTATGGTTTAGTTTTAGTTGGATTTTATTTCTAAATCTTTGGTTTTTTTCTATTTTACAAGAACCGAAATCTAATAAAAAAATTATTAGTTACTCGGGAAGACCTTGAACGAATGGCATACTTATGGTGCTTCTTCATTGCTCTCCATCTTGAATTTGCCCATTTTCTATCTTTTCGTCCAATTATTCTATAAAAATTCAAAACACTATATATAGACTATAAAACTAATTCTTGAGATTAAAAACCATTAAAACACCAAAATAAGATATTAAAAACATTACTAAAAATGGTAAAAATTACAGTATATTACCAAGTAGAAACACAAACTTACATTGCTTGCTAACTTCCTCTTCCCAATGATGGGATTGTCCATTTAAAACCTCATTTAGCTCCAAAGTATTCTTCAACCTTCAGATTTATGTGATCTGATCTCACAATAAAAAAACATTTGGCAATGAGCTCCTATGGTGATTCATTTGCCAATAAGTGATTAAATAAATAAAAAAACCATAGAAAACCCCAAAAGAAAGAGTTCTTTTTTTCCTTTCACACATCCATCAAAATCAAACATGATATGAAAACACCTAAAATTGAAAAAAAGAGACAAACACAAGCAGAATCGGATAAAAGCCTTGCTTGTTTGACAAGCATGTGGTTATCCCTAACTTATCAGTTCATGTCCTTTGCAAGCTCGTACACCTTCAACGCATAACTACTGCAAAACTCAAACCCACAAGGAGAAAGAGAGTAACTTTAGAGCATCAGCCTAAAACCCCAGAAGACCCAAAATCAAGTAGAAGGAGAGAAAGAAGAAAGATACCCATTAGACTCGATCACCATAGGAGAAGAGAAACCATCAAGAGGCTAATCTCCATCGATTTCACAGAATTTCCTCTTCAGTGAATTGCTTCCTTATGTGGCTCATCTTCCTCGTTTCTCTTAGGCTCCAACGCGGAATGCATGACGACGAAGACCCAACCGAACAGCAACACACGAAGCTGACTAACCTCATCTACAAAGTTGGAAACGAAGAGAACGGTGGCCGGAATATGGGTTTTTCTAGAAACTCACCCGTCATACACAAAAATAAAGTTTTTTTTGGTTTTGAGTTCTTCGTTGGTTTGCTTTTTATATTTCAATTCAATTTCTCAAAATTTAATTATAAATGGCACTAAATGTAAATAGAAAAAAATAATTTGTCTCAAAGGTCATTTTAAAACTTTTTTGTATTGTTTTAGTAAGCTTGGTTTTGACAGAAATCCTTAGATACTCTTACCATCACCATCACTATCAACGTCACCATCGTCGTCACCATCACCATATCCTCTTTCAAACTCGAGGAATGGAGCCTCCCTGTAACTTGTCTCGCTGTCAATGAATGGTTACCTAGTGCTCGTGTCTGGACACGTGTGTTCATCTCAACACTTGCAACGTTTAGGATCTGTCGAATCCGTTCATGATCCGTCGAAACCTGTTAGAAATTTGCTTGTGCTGGCTAATAATGTTTCTTGCACCATAAAATGTTAGCGAAGCGAATCTGTAGATGTTGCTGCAACACATATAAGTAAAAAAAGAATTGTTTGTAGTAATGATGAGTCTTTGACTAGATTATGGTAAGTTTTCATATTTGAGCTATTATGGTAAGAGCTGAAACTGAAACTCTCCAAATCCGAATAGGGATAAGGCTATAGAAAGCTAGCCAGGGCTTTCTAAAGATAGGTAGATAGTCCTCTGGATCCTTATGGTTTGTCGGAAAAATGCTTCCAAACTTGACTGCTCATTGATTAGATCTTCACGTATCCCTATAACTTCCAAACTATAACTCCAAATAATAATCAGCTTTCCGCAGTTGCTAAATCTGGGAGTCAAA
Source organism: Kernera saxatilis (assembly GCA_900406395.1). Taxonomy (NCBI): domain Eukaryota; kingdom Viridiplantae; phylum Streptophyta; class Magnoliopsida; order Brassicales; family Brassicaceae; genus Kernera; species Kernera saxatilis. Next base: position 2,505 of record OVAY01003151.1, on the reverse strand, counting down.
AACATGCTTACAGATTTTCAGACATGTGGATTTTGATTTGATCTAGAGGAATTCACCGTCCAATCTTTCCTTGCCACCCTCAAGGTCGTGGCTTGAGTGGTGTAATGTTTTTCTTACAGTGCCCCCCCCCCCCCCCACC
>OVAY01003150.1:0-12748 GCA_900406395.1 Kernera saxatilis | reverse complement strand
TTTTATTATAATTTTGAATTAATTTATTTAATTAAATATTATTATAATATTATATATTTAGAATATTTTTTTTTTTTAACATTGTAATATTCCGTCGGAATACTAACTTGAAAAACGATCGGAAATCCGAAGGAAATATCCGTCGGAAATCCGTCATAAAACAGCAGTCGGAAGTCCGTCGAAAATCCGTCGAAAATCCGTCGACAAAAGTTTGTCGGAAATCCGTAGGAAATTGTCGGAATTTTCCGACGGATGCATTCCGTCAGAAATTTCCGACCACATTCCGACAGATTTTTATTTTCTACGACACAGAACCGACGGATTGTAATCCTTCGGAATAGGCTGTTTCTGACGGGCTTCCGACGGGCTTCCGACGGGTTTGCTTGGGGAAATAGCCTGTTTTCTTGTAGTATAACCTTCGTCTTCGTTTCGTGCCTTTGGTGAATCCGAATCTCTGGATAGAGAGCCAGGTCAGAGCGAGCACGTGATTGGAATGAAGAAAGTTGGGTTTATGTATCCGGTAAAGAAGCTAAAAAATCTACGTCTATAACTCAATATTATTCTATTTGATGTTTTTTTTCTAGAAAATACAAAAATCCATGGATAGATAGAGACATAACAAACAAATTTGTAGATCAAGAACATAACAAATCTGGATAAGAGATCATAATCCTTCTTCGTTCGTAGAACTATCATGATCACAATCGTAATCGTAATCATCATCATCATATTCTTCTTTTTTTGTTCTTCTTCTCCTTCTACTGCCTTGAAGATTAAAACAAAATTTTGAATAGCAGAAACAAACATGGGTTAGTTTGTTTCTAAAGGAGCTAAAAGACACAACTCAAAAAGAATTGATCAAACGATTGNAAGACACAACTCAAAAAGAATTGATCAAACGATTGAATAACATGAGAATTACCTTCATCTTCATCGTCATATTCTTCTTCTTCCGCCTCTTCTTTTTTAAAAATTTGGAAAAAACTAAACAAAAAAAATAGCTAACGATTAATTACCTGATGATTACGTACCTTTTATCTAAACAAATTAAATGATTCAACAAACAGGGCAAATCAAAAGTTAGGGTAATATACTTCGCATCTTTGTGCTTAACCAAACGAAAACAAAACTTATGCTTAATCAAACGAAAATTAAATCAACATTGTTCAACAGGCCACAAAAGTAAACTCATGATCATGCTTAATCAAACAAAAAGAAAGCACGAAGCAAAAGATCAGACAGAAAGAAATTAAGCATAAGCATAGATCAATAAAGAGATCAAGATTATTTGAATCACCTTTTTAAACTCTGGCTCTATATCCTTCCATCTTCGTGTGTTTCAATACCTTTATAATAAATCAATAGAAATCAAAAATACATGACAAATCGTAAGAACAAAAAAAAAACAGTACAAAGCAACAAAGAAACTTTGAATAACCTAAACTGATCTAAACCAACAATATATATTATAGAAAAACCATAAGCAAATAATATTTCAAAAATCTAAAACAATGCGTTAAAAACTATTTTTAATACCAAATCATAGAAACTTGAGTTCCAAATTAACATTATACTACTCAGACAAAATGGTCTTAGCAATCGCTAACGATCCTGAGACAGGACATGATCCCAAGTCCGAACTATTTTCGCAGTTATGGAACTTTAGAACTCGAGTTTCATAAAACAAAACGATGACGTAAACCAAAAATCCTTTGAAGATCGTTACATATAAAAAAAACAGAGCCGATAAAAACAAATGAAAACGAAGACGAAAGGGACATAACAAACATACATGGAAATTGGTCTAGATCCGCGAAGGAGACCATAGCGAGACGCCGCTTAAAAAAAAAAAAACCTAGGAACAAATAAAACTTTAGAGGATACGAAATAACCAGCACACATGACAACAATATATATAGGACTATCAATTAGGGTTTCTGAAAATGTAAAATAAATATTGGCCGTTGAGATCGTTGATGGCCGAGATCAACGATCGAGGTTGAAACTATAAATTATTAGGGTTTCGAAAAATATAGGGTTTTAAGAGATGCTAAGATTTGGACGGCTGAGATCATCGAAACAGAGATCGACGATCTAGATCAAAAAAAAAATTAAATGATATCGAACGGCTGTGATAAAAAAGGGAAAAAAATCGACGGTCGAGATAAACTTTTCATTAATGGCATAACAGACTTTCGAGTCTGAAACGAATTGTGGAAGCGACACGTGGCAGAAATCATTTCCCAAATAATAGTATAGATCGGTAGTCCACGAGTAAGTTCCACTTCCTCGTCAGACCAAACCCAGGCACTTTGTAATCTCTCCCAAATATATAAAATCTTGTGATTTTTTTCAGTTTAGACAAATTATCCACCATTAACAACCGGTTTATTCAAACCATTGCAATTAATGCTTCTCTTCAAAATTCCCGCGCTACCTAACCTGTCTTGTCTTCCACTTTCTCTGACATTAGTACTTCTCCTCGTCCCATTAAACGAAGACGAGTGCCAAGTTGCTTTTAAGGGTACTCTCGTCTTTTAAACACGCTTTCTAATAGAGATGTGGTAGTTCTCATAAGGAATTACAGATTGTGGTACTTCTGAAAAGTTTATTTTGCAATTGTGGTACACCACGTAAAAAACCCTTATATATATCAACTTCACTGCCGAAAAATATAAACTTTACTCACTAAATAAGATATTCATAACATCAAAATTATTAGTTATTAATAAAAAAGTTTGTGGAAGACCCACGCAGATTTTATTTCTAATAATATATGTGTATAAAAATTTGTATAAAATAATATTTGTATAAGTTTTGAATTTATCAAAAATATCTTGATTTTGGTTTAAATTTTATAGAGATGATGTAAGCAAAAAAATATGAAGATTTTTTACATAAATGAGTCTACGTTTTTAGAAATAAAATTATAAATATAGAAAATTCTTTTCTAATTAAGTAGAAGTTGAATGAAACACAAAAGTTAGAAAAGAAGAAAGTGCAATTGCATTAATAAAAAGTATAGAATTTGAACGATGTTTGAAAAATGTTGATCTTGAATCTATGCAAAATAGTTGCGAGATGTTCACCAATCATCACTACATCTAATTATTAAATCCCAAATAATTATGAGATGATTATTACACAACAAAATATCACTCCTAAAATAGGCCTCCAAAATTTTATATAAAATGATTTCATAGGCAAATGTTTAAATTTTTATAGGTGGGCACGATTCTGATTACTTTAACATGTAAAAACAAACATACACGAAAATGTGAAACAATCCAAACCTACATTCAATAAAATTAGTATATTTTATTAAAATTTTGTATATATCTGAAGTACTTTGACCTTTTTTTATGGACCTTTATTGTTTGGTTGCATTTTGATATCTGGATGAATCTTTCAATCATCTGACTATGCTAATTTATTACTATAAAAACTCATAAAATTTGTAAAATATTGAAACTTACATTGAAAAGAAATTCAAGTAAAAATCTAAAAAATATTTATATGTGAATATTGGAAAATCGGCTTATTTAATACATTAAAATAATAGTCATGGTTACATTACATGTATGAATTACATATAGAGTCGTGGTTACAATAACATGAGCTTATTGGCATATCTGAGGCTCGGTCCCGACGTTTCCAAAGGTATATTATTCGTCTCATCCCCAACGACGCACCGCTCCACTTCCTTCACCGTCTTGATTGTAGCCGGGATCGGTACCTATGGGGGTTGCTATCGCCGCCTTAGTTATTTGCTAGGTGTTTCAAGGCCTTTATTTTCCCTTCTCCGTTGGTTTTTGCTAGTCTGTTTACTCCTCAACGCTGGTTTCTTTCCTTTTGCCACCGTTGGTCGCCAATGATTTTTTTTTCTTCTCCACCCATTTGTGGGTTTTCCTTTTCTCTCAATTGGTGGAAAAATATATAAAAAATTAAATTAATGAGAATTCTTTAACAAAATAAAAACTATTATGCCGACCGTTTTGCAGAGATCGTCCATATTCATTTTGTTGTGAGCATCTACGATCGACGACGATGACACGCCTTCTCTGTTAATCTGTGTGTGGTCTCTATTGAGAAACCGCTCTGCCACGGCTTCGAAGGATGGAGTGCCGAATGTGTACGGTTTCCTGACGCTTGAGTAAATGAGAAATCCGACAGCGCCACAGAGAATGGAGAGTTCGCTAAGCTTATAGTAGACTCATGATCTACGTTTAGAAAGTAACCATTATGTCATCGTCTTTCTCTATTTTTTGTATGCTGATTTTTTTGTTTTCCTTTTGTTTGTTTTTCGTACAAGGGAGTGAAAATCTGCTTATACATAGTACATTAATTAAATCTGAATCTTAACCTTTTAAAATTGTGATTTGTTAAATACACAATACATATATCAACTTCAGTACAAAAAAAAAATATCAACCTCACTAACAGAATTAAACATTCATAAAATCATAATTATTAACTGAAAACTTTGTGGAAGACCAACATAGATTTTTTTTTGTAAAAATATATGTGTATAAAAATTTGTATAAAATAATATTAGTAAAAATTTTGAATTTATCAAAACATCTTGGTTTTGGTTCAAATTTCATAGAGATGATGTAAACAAAAAAAAAAAATCTAAAATGAAAAAAAAAATATGAAGACTTTTTACGTAAATGAGTTTAAGTTTCTGGAAATAAAATTATAAATATAGAAAATTCTTTTTTAATTAAGTAGAAGTTGAATGAAACACATGATTTAAAAAAGAAGAATGTGTAATTGCATAAAAAAATATAGAGTTTGAAAAATGTTGACATTGAATCTATGCAAAAAGTTTTGAGATGTTCACCACTACATCTAATTACTAGATTCCAAATAATTATGAGATGTTTATTACACAACCAAATACCACTCCCAAAATAGAACCCCAAATTTTATATTAAATTATGTCGAAGACACATTTTTAAATTTATGGTGGGCACTATCCTGATTATTGTAACATGTAAAAGCAAATATACAAAAAAATACAAAACAATCAAAACTTATCTCAATAAGAATGGACTATATAATTAAAATTTTTGTATATACCTGAAATCTTTTGACCATTTTTCTATGGGCCCATATGTTTGGTTGCATGTGCATTTTGATATGTGCGTGAATCTTTTGATCATTTGACGACGCTAATTAGATATACAAAAACTCAAAAAGTTTGTAGAATATAAAACTTACAATGAAAAGTAGTCAAGAAAATCAAGTAAAAATCTAAAAAATATTTATATATGAATATTGGAAAATTTGGCATATTTAATACATTAACTAATGGCCATGGTTAAAATATGTGTATGAATTATCTAAACTAATTTGACTAAATCGTACGTTACTGTAACAAAGTTAGTCAAACTATTAAAGAGTGTTGAGTTAGATGACAGCGTGCACTTTTAATTAGTAAAAGCTTTTTTTAATTGCATCAAACTAACCAATACAACATTTCAAATTTAACTTGAGAAAAACTAAGTCGTTTTGTTGTTTTATCATTTTCACTTGGTTTACGTTCTTTATTAAAAAAATAAATAAGTGAAAAGATGTGAAATTTATGATTTCTTGGAAAGAGTAAAGCGAAGCTAGTGAAATCCATACAATTAAGAACAAAATGAGTCGGATTGAAGATTTAGGGTCACTAAAGTTTGAAATACTACTTTGTTTGCATATCATTCAAAATGAGTCGGATTGAAGATTTAGGATTTATGTAAATATGAGTATTTGAATTGAAATAGTAATACTTCAATGTAAATTTTGGTAGTTTTAACAATAGGGTTATAACATATCTTATTGTTGTTTGTGAATTTCTTAAGTGTAGAATTTGATTTATTAGATGCAAAATTTTTTGTATGTGCTCCAAATATTCAAAAAAATGTCTGAATGAGATGATTTCATTATGTTCGTGCATTTGCTTGGATGTTTCAATGTTCTGGAGGATACAAAATTTAGTTTTTTTTTTATAATGGAAAGTTCGAGACCCACAATTGAGTTCTTAACTATATTGGAGACCGAGACACATCTTTTATAAATATAACAATAAGCATTGTTTAGGAGCTTACATTTTGAGTTGAGTGTGTTGCTCTATAGCTAGATAGTGTGGTAAGAGGAGATTGCCGAGCTGCAAATATTATGTGATGGTGATGAAAATTTTCAAAGAATGTATAGAGTGATTTCTTGGATACATGCAATTGAGATATATGGAGCATGATGATGTCAACCAAGGTGATGGTAGTATATGCGCAATCAGTTCAAGACTGACGCATCGTTTAGGGAGCAAAAATATAATTCGATAGTAATTTTCACATAATTTAAATTCTAAATTCATGAATGGATATATCGTGAATAAACATATATGAACCTAAAGCTAAAGACTGACGCATCGTTTACGGAGCAAAAATCTATATTGATTTTTGAACTTTTCAAATTTCTAAATTCTCTTTTTTTTTTTCCGGTCGAGAGGTAGAAGATGAAAGCTTACCAAATAAAATGAAGTTTTTTTTTTTTTTATCTTAAACAGCATCGTTTAACTCATTTAGCATTTTCATTAAAAGGACGCCATCTATGACATGGCATCCGAGTCATAATCCGTGAAGAGTTTAACTAACAACGTTACAGATATCCAATTTTATTAGTTCATGCATGTTGTTCTTCAAATTAATTTAGATAATGTATGACACGACATATCTATATAATTCATGCATGTATTATAACCATGATCGTTTTTAGTTAAATGAATAAGCCAATTTTTCGTAAATATTGAGTACCTTACAAAATGTTTTAAAATCGTTATATCAATAAAATGTTAATTTACCATTTTTATGGTTTTATGGTCATGACCTCTTCCGATTGGTTCAGGAAACAGGGGTACGACCGTTTGGTCGTAAATTATGTCAATATTATTTATTAAATTTATTTTGATAAAATGTGTATATACAATTTTTTTAATATTGACTAACCGTTAATCTATCACATAAATAACGCTTATTAAATTATTTCTTGTTTTCTCTTTTAACCTACGATGGATTAACAATTTGTCAATATTAAAAGTAGTACGTACACATTTTATCAAAATAAATTTAGAGTAATTATATGACCACCACAATATACAATATAAGAGTTTCAAAATATTTTTGATTTTGTGATGTATGTGAAAGTCACACATATTAATTAATAGATATTTTTTTAAGCAAAGCTTAGGAATGTAACTAAGTGAATAAATATCATATCATTTTCTTTTTGAATATCTTAGTCAAATATAATTAGTGTTAGTTTTAATTTTAATATCTAGTAAACTTACATTATTTCTATTCTTTCATAATGATTTGTTGAATTGACTAAATAAATACGTTGAGTTGACTAAATAAATACATTTCTCTTTTAACATTTATTGTTTTCATTCTCTTTAGTCAAACTTTTATTATATTATTGAAAACAATTATGTAGATAAGCTAAAATAATTAATAAAAACTCTGAAATCAGAATTCAAAAATAACTTCAAATAGTAATTACTGGAAATAATAATTACTAGTTTGCAGAAAATAACTAGTACATGAAAAGGAATAATTGTGTCATTGCTATTTGCTAAGTTTTTTTTTTGGTTGTTTATATAAGTTTGAGATAGCAACATAATCTGACAGATCTTGACTAATAATTAAATAAATTGAGCTCTCTTGTTTATTCATTTTGGGTTTTGACTAACATAATCAATGAAAAATATGTAGATTGCTCAAAGTTTAATTGGTAAAAATTAAAAAAAAATAAAGCTGAAAGATTTTTCCTGACATTAAAATTTTTATTTTCTTAAAAATAATTTATTATTATCACAATAATGTAAATCAATAACATATTAAAAATATATCCAACTATTTTTTAATATTTAATGGTACTTTGCAAATTTATATCATAATATGTGGTTTGAGACGTTTGATTCTTGAAGACTTGAACAAATAACATAAAAATATGTAGGCTTCTTTAATCATTGATGGGAGGTTTTTAGAGGATGTTAAAAAAATTTTGAAAATCGAAAAATTTATAATTTATAGAATTGTCGAAATGCTATTTTCAGAAATTCTAGTGTGAGTATATATTAGACCATTTGTGTAGTTATTTATGTTTTGGATGTGTTGTAGATGGTTAGATATTTTTTGTGCATGATAAATTATCGTTTGTAGTATGTTAAATTTCATGATATATTCATGAAATAAGTAAATACAAAAATATGAGCTAAAATTTCTAACATAAAAGCATTGGCCATTCTTCTATTGTGCTCTAATCTTGACTATTCGTTCATTGGTATATTATCAAAATTAATCATTTACTTATAATATCATATTGTTATTTAACTATACCAAAAATATAAAAATTCTAGTAGACTTTAATCTGTATTTAAAACTTTAATGTTGCAATAAGGTTCAACCAAATAATTACAAACATGATAGTAACAAATAACATAAAATATGCGGATTCACTAAACATTATTAATATTGGATGCTTAGAGCACTTTAAATATCTAGAAAAAAAAAAAATCTATGACTATATCGACGCATCACTTCCTCCACGGCTCTTTGCAGCAGCAACCTCACACAATTTTTCATAAAATTGTTCAAACTTCTCCAGCTACTGTTTCGCCTCTTCATCGTTCTCGGGATCAACTTTCCACCACGCGTCACTCTCCACTGGCAAAGATGATGCCAAAGCCGTCTTCTTCCCTTTCTCTTCCTCTGCCTCTGCTTCCTCCCTCAGATTGTTGACTGTTTTGCATAGCTCATCCATCTGTACTTTTTTGTGATCATTTACAATCGACGACATCGACGATCTTTCGCCGTTAATCTGTGGATGATCTCCATTGAGAAACCGCTCTGCCACGACTTTGAATGATGGACTTCCAAATGTGTACGGTTTTTTGGTGTTGGAATATGCGAGAAATCCAACATCGGCGCCGCAGAAAATTGAGAGCTCACTGGAATTAGTGTAGATTTTTGATTTGTGTTTGGAGAATGCGACCATTATGTCCTCTTGGTTCTCAATCTTTCTAATGTTTATTTTTTGCTTCCTTTTTATTTTTTTTGTCTCGCATTTTTGCAAAGAAAAAAAAATTAGAATTAAGATGCGTTTTTTCTTGTTATAGCTATAAGGAATATGTTTTTTGTGAATGAAAGATTGAGGTTTTAAAGATTGACAAACTTGAAATAATTATTATATTGCACGAAAATTAGTCAATACTCAAGTTTTGTTTTTGGAATTTTTTTTGAAGAATGACTGAGAATTTATGTCTTATTTGACTAAAATTTAATCACAAAAGTTAGTCAAATATGTAATCTATATTAGTTACTAATTATTATTTTTTTACTAGTTACTATATTTTTTTGAAAAAAAAAAACTATATGAGTCAAACTTCAAATAGATAATTATCCTTTTTTTAAGTTTCTATTCTAATAAAAATTTGACTCCTATAGTTTTTTTTTCCAAAAAAAGATAATAAATACTAAAATAAATAAATAATTAGTTGCTAAAAATTATATGGATTACGTATTTGACTAACTTCTTATGATTAAATTTTAGTCAAATATGATATAACTCTATCACTTTACAGAAAATGACTATATTCCAAAAAAAAACTATTGCCGAAAGTAGTAATCGGATTAATGTTGTATCATAAGATCATATTTAGTGTTATGGAGCTGGCAAGAGAGAGAGAGAGACAATAAACTTATACCCTCCAAAACACTCTGCCTTGAACAAGACCGTAAGGTATAGGAGCAAAGGTTCCCGAGTCTCTCGAGTTATGAGTATAGTCACCTTGCACCCAGATCTGTCCTTTAGAGACCTAAAACCAAAAGATCAAATCGCCATATACAACATCGATCTTCATAGGCAAATGCCAATGTCAAACCGAAACTAGACAATCAAAAGGTAAAAATAGTATATGTAAACATTGCTAAAGATTCAAAAAGTTTAAGCTTCCACATACCAGGATGGTTTCTGACTTATCGTTCTTCCCTTGATCAGCCACGAAGCTTATAAAATCCCCCTCGATTCCAATCACCCTCTTGATCGGAGTCTTATTAGGGTCTTCTGGAGATCGCAAAACAACGATATCACCTTCTGATTTCATCTCTCTCTCTCTCGAAGCGATAGAATGGTGAGAGCTTCCTCTTTCTTCGTCGTCTTCCTTTTTATTAGAGTGTACATAGTCTCGGTTAAGGGCTCTGTAATTGTCCGGTTTAATTGTATTTATGGTGTAAGCTTCTTGTTCATTTTGGTTTAGTTGGTTTGTAAACAAACTTTCATATCATTTTAAGGAGAAATGGAGTTTTACACTACAACGCTCTCCACAGTGAAACACTAATACTCTTTTTCGTCAGATCAGCTTGTGGTTGGGTCTTGGTTCTCCTCTAGTTCCTGGCTCGACGACCTCGGGCTCTGTCAGTCACCACATGAACAGGTTCTGTGCCTCCCTTTGACCCTCTGTAACGACAATTCGCTCTTATTTCGAACTTTTCTGAGGATGTTGTCTGATGGAGGTCCCAATTAATGGCAACAAGAACATAAGAACATATTACATAAAAGCAAGTAACGATTGATTGGTTCTTACAGCTAAGGGAAAATGGGAAAGTGGAGAGATTGGTCCCTAAGTACAAGGAAAACTACTTCTCACGTTATTGAACGAAGCTGGAATTAATCAACAAAGACAATCAAAATATTTAATCAAAATATGGTTTGATTAGTGATTCGGTTTGGTGCTCTTTAGCCGGTTTGATCCGGTCATTGTCTGGGTTTTTCAAGCTTTTGATTATCTACCATTGTTTTACCTGTAGAATCATGTTATGTTGGAAATAGGAGGAGATCATATTATGCATTTCGTTGCAGTGATTCTCGTAGAGATCAACAGAGTGACTAGAGATGAAACACGAATAGCATTTGAAATCAAAATCAAAATAATATGGTTTTGAAATCCGACCAATAAAAATCCCAAACCAGCCCAAACCGGATTATTGTGTTTTATAAATACCTTCTTCTCTAGGGTTATTTATATACCCAACTTATTATTACTTTACTCTCTCAAACTCTTCGCGGCAAAATAAACCCGTCGCTGTTTTCATCTTCTCCATGGCCAAAGCTAATTCATTGGGTTTGTTTTCGGTGGCTTTCTCTTATTTTGGCTGAAGAGGTTGTTGACTGATTTTAACTCTTTTTTTTGCTGCTCTTTTTCTAGGTAAGCGAAAGCCGGAAGATGGTTTGGAGACCAAACCGATTCTGAAGAAACATAAGGAGAAGGTAACCTAAGACGGTCGGATTCTTCGGAATCCTCTTCTTCTTTTGCCAACAATTTTCTTGTTCTAACGGCTACTCATAACAGGATACAACGAAAGGATTGTTGGAGACTAAGTCTGATCAGGTATAATTTTTGCAAATTTTTTAAATATTCTACTGTTTGTAAAAGTTTTTGTTCAATTAAGCATCTCGTTCTTATTATCTCTACTCATGTAACAGGAGACAGTGGAAGGACTTGATGGAACTCCCGATTTTGTTGAGGTACCTCTTCTTATTATCTTCACAATATGTCATGCTCAGAAGAAACACTTAGCGTTTAGTAACACAACTGTTGTGGCACAAAGTCGAAAGATGACTTATTATGGGATGAATCTTCTTTTTGTTGTTATGCAATTCAAGTCCTTTTCTCCTTAGCCTCGTGCTAACACACTTGGCTCCTAAATTCAGGAAGCTTCCGTTCCAAAAAAGACGCTCTGGTTTGCCAATGTCTCTCGCCATGCTAACATATCAGATATGTAAGCAGCACCTTAAATTTCCACTTTCCTTCTCGGGGCAAGTTTTTTCATGGCTAATATTGTATCCTCCATTTTGACAGCATTGATTTCTTCAAAGATGTTGGAGAAGTTGTTCGTGTTCGACTTCTTATAGCCCACAAGCGTATTCGTAAACATATGTGCCGTGGCTTTGTTGAGTTTGCTTCTGCTAAGGAAGCAAAGAAGGTGAGACCTCATTTATAGTAATGATGAAAAAGTAGCGTATGCTTATGATGAAAATTATACAAGTTATTATTTGAAAGTACGATTGCTGATTAAATCTTTTACACTGTAGGCGCTGCAAATAAAGAACGGTGAATATTTGCACGATCGTCAGATTGCTCTTGATGTGGCTACTAGGGGGGCAGCTACATACTGTCCACCCAAGTAAATTTATTTATGTTATGGAGATTTGTTTCTGTAACACTCGTTGTAACCTATTGCTAGAGTTTTGATGCCATTACAGAAGATTAACGCTATTATTTTTTGTTAATTAGTTATTGCATAGATCACAAGGTTTGGTACAAAGACAACCTTCAACAAGAAATCCTTCCGATAGACGAAGATGAGACCCCTCCCGATTTTGTTGAGGTACCTGTTCTTATTATCTTCAAATATGTCAGGCTCAGAAGAAACACTTAGTGTTTAGTAACACAACCTCGAAAGATTACTTATTTTGGGGATGAATCTTTAGATGAGGCTACTTTTTGTTGTTATGCAATTTAAGTCCTTTTCTCCTTAGAGTCGTGCTAACACACTTGGCTGTTTAATTCAGGAAGTACTCTTTGTTGCCAATCTCTCTCCCCATACAACTAAAATATTACACATGTAAGTAGCACCGTAAATTTCCACTTTCATTCTCGGAGCAAGTTTTTCATGACTGATATTTTACCCTCCACTTTTACAGT
>OVAY01003149.1:0-12750 GCA_900406395.1 Kernera saxatilis | reverse complement strand
AAATCTGACATTTAAGTTGGGCCTTCTTGGACTTGAATAAGGCTCAAAATGAGCTGGACTTGATAGATATCATCCCCAATTGACTTCTCAATGTTCTCCTTGTCCAAAATCTTTTGAATTAGCCCGTTAAGTGCTTCCTTCATCCGCTTAGCCTTAGCTCTTGTAACTGGTCCAACGGGTACAAACAATATCTCCTCTTGATCATCTTTGCTGCTAGCCATGATCACATCATACCCCTCCTCTTGAAAAAGATTTGACCTCAAATCTAGCTGGTCACCTACATAAAAAGGAATCAAGTCAGAAACATTGAAGCTAGAACTTATGTTATACTCACTTGGCAAATCTAGCTTGTAAGCACTGTCATTGATCCGCTTCAAGACTTTGAATGGACCATCTGCTCTTGGCATTAGTTTTGACTTCCTTTGAGCTGAAAAACGGTTTTTCCTCATATGAATCCAAACCAAGTCACCAGGTTCAAAAGTAACTTTGCGTCGCTTTTTGTTTGCTTGCTTTTGGTACTGCTCAGTCCTTTTCTCTATGTTCAGCCTTGCTTTTTCATGAATCTGCTTAACAAGTTCAGCCTTTCTTTTTTCATCTAAGTTCACACACTCATTGAAAGGTAAGGGTGATAAATCCAATGGAGTCAAAGGATTAAAACCATAAACAATCTGAAAAGGTGAAAACTTAGTAGCATAATGTACAACATGATTATAAGCAAACTCAACATGCGGCAAGCAATCTTCCCAAGTTATGATGTTCTTTTTAATGATAGCACGCAACAAAGTATACAAAGATCTATTCACTACTTCAGTTTGACCATCAGTTTGAGGATGACAAGTAGTTGAAAACAACAACTTAGTTCCTAACTTAGACCACAAAGTTTTCCAAAAGTAGCTTAAGAACTTAGCATCTCTGTCAGAAACAATAGTCTAGGCATACCATGCAATCTAACAACTTATCCAAAGAACAAATCAGCAATAAGTGAAGCATCCTCAGTTTTATGACATGGAATGAAGTGTGCCATCTTAGAGAACCTATCAGTCCATGGTTCCGTAGGAATAGGTAAAGGAGTGTACATACCATGAGGTTGCAATTTTGACTTAGCTTGCTTGCAAGTGACGCATCTGCCACAGATTCTCTCCACGTCTCTTCTCATGTATGGCCACTAGAAGTGTTCCTGCAAGACATCCAACGTTTTGGCAGCTCCAAAATGCCCCATTAGTCCTCCTCCATGTGATTCCCTAACCAGAAGGTCTCTCAAAGAACAATTAGGCACACACAATTTGTTCTCGTGAAACAAAAAATCATCATGCCTAAAGTATTTCCCATAGGCAAACTTCTCACAAGATTGATACACATCTTTGAATTCAAGATCAGAAGCATATAGCTCTTTGATGTGTTCAAACCCAAGTATCTTAGCATCAAGAGTAGAAAGTAAAGCATACCTTCTAGACAATGCATCAGCCACGACATTTTCCTTACCTTGCTTGTATCAAATAACATAAGGAAATGTCTTAATGAACTCCATCCAACGTGCATGTCGTTTGTTCAGCTTGTGTTGGCTCTTCAAGTGCTTCAAGGACTCATGATCAGTGTGAATCATGAACTCCTTAGACCACAGATAATGCTGCCATGGTTCCAAAGCCCGAACCAAAGCGTAAAGCTCCTTGTCATAAGTAGGATAGTTCAAGGTTGCTTCATTCAACTTTTCACTAAAGTAGGCAATGGGTTTCTTCTCCTGCATCAGCACAGCTCCAATTCCAACACCTGAAGCATCACACTCAATCTCAAAAGTCTTTAGAAAGTCAGGCAAAGACAATAAAAGAGCGTTAGTCAATTTGTCCTTCAGCAGCTGGAATGCTTCCTCCTGAGCTTCTTCCCATTTGAATCCTACATCTTTCTTGATCACTTCAGTAAGCGGGACATCAATGGTGCTAAAGTCTCTAACAAATTTCCTGTAGAAACCAGCAAATCCATGAAAGCTACGCACTTCTCCAACAGTCTTTGGGCTAGGCCACTCTCGAATAGCCCTCACTTTCTCTTCATCAACCTGTATACCATGTGCACTTACAACAAAGCCTAGAAACACAAGATTATCTGTGCAAAAAGTACACTTTTTCAGGTTAGCAAACAGCTTCTCTTTTCTGAGAACATCTAAAACAAGTTTCAAATGCTCATCATGATCACTTAAGCTTTTGCTATAGATCAGAATGTCATCAAAGTAGACAACAACAAAGATTCCAATGAAAGATCTCAAAACATGATTCATTAATCTCATGAAAGTGCTGGGTGCATTAGTTAATCCAAAAGGCATTACTAACCACTCATATAAGCCATGTTTTGTTTTAAAAACAATTTTTCATTTATCACCTTCTTTCATGCGAATCTGGTGATAACCACTCTTAAGATCTATCTTAGAAAACACACAAGAACCATGCAGTTCATCCAGCATATCATCTAAATGAGGAATGGGGTGTCGATACTTTACCGTGATGTTATTGATGGCTCTACAATCAACACACATCCTCCAAGTCCCATCCTTTTTAGGAACGCTAGAACTGGAACAGTACATGGACTCATGCTCTCACGAATGTACCCCTTCTCCATAAGCTCACTAACTTGCCTTTGAAGCTTCTTTGTCTCCTCTGGATTGGTCCTATAGGCTGGTTGGTTAGGAATGGATGCTCCTGGTAAAAAGTCAATCTGATGCTCAATCCCACGAATTGGTGGTAAACCATAAGGTGTTTCATCAGGAAAGACGTCATCAAAATCATGTAGCAAAGAAACAACACAACTAGGCAAAACGGGGTCAAGATCGTTATAACTTAAAAGTGCCTCTTTGTACAGAAGTACAATCATTGGTTGTTTTGAAAACAAAGCTCTCTTGATCTCACAAGCTCTCACAAAGAAATTTGTGTGTTTCCTCCCGTATTTACTCTCATAGGCCTTTTTCTTGGTTTTTCTCAAACTCTCACTCACTTTTTGGTGGTAAGTGTTTGGGTAACTCATTGTTTGTTGCTCCTCTTTTTGCTTTAGTAGTAACTGATTTTGGTAAACCTCCTGTGGTGTTAAAGGAACAAGAATAACATTCCTTCCTTTGTATCCCAACGAGTACTTGTTGGTGTAGCCATCATTATTCACTCGTCTATCAGACTGCCACGGCCTCCCCAACAGTATATGACCTGCTTGCATTGGTACTACATCACACAGCACATTGTCTTCATATTTCCCAATGCAAAACGAAATCAGAACCTGTCTTGTAACCTTGACCTCACCACTATCATTCAACCATTGCAGCTTGTAAGGTTTAGGATGCTTCTTGATTTTCAAACCCAATTTCTCCACTATAGTAGTGCTAGCCACGTTTATACAGCTCCCTCCATCAATAATAAGACTACAGATCTTGTCTTGAATGTGATATCTTGTATGGAACAGATTTTCACGCTGCACATTTTCCTCTTCTTTGACTTGCACACTCAAAGATCTCCCAACAACCAATAAATCTCCCTTGGCAAGAAGTTTGTCACAATCCTCCAGAGATGGCATAGAATCAGAAACCACTTCTTCTTCAGTTTCTAGCTCACCATCAACTTTAAGTACCATTGTCTTTCGGTTGGGAAACTCATTGGAGTAATGACCCCTGCCATGACACTTAAAGCATTGCACATCACGATTTCGTGTATTAGAAGTTTCAGCTTTACCTTTGGTGTCCTGGGTAGTAGTGGATGGTTTTGTTTCAAACTTTGGCTTTAGGGCTGTCTGCTCCTTCTTAGAATAGTTCGGTTTCATAGCAGATGAACTAGAACCATATTGACGTGTTCCCCTCCTCTTGAGCTGCTGCTCAACCAAAATAGCCTGATGCAACATGTCCTCCAACTCCACATAGTGTTGCATTTCCACTCTATCATGAATCTCTCTACTCAAACCACTTAGAAATCTAGCCATGGTAGCTTCTCTATCTTCATCCACGTTTGCCTTGATCATGAGGGATTCCAACTCCTGGAAATAGTCCTCAACACTTCGATTGCATTGAGTTAGCCTTCTCAGCCTTTGGTGTAACTCTCGGTGATAATGGTTGGGCACAAAATACCTCCTCATCACAGCCTTCATCATGAATCAATGGGATACTCTCCATTTCTCCTCCTGTTTGTCACCAATTGATCCCACCAATTAATCGCATAACCACAAAATTCAGTGGCTGCTACTCGTACCTTCTCAATTTCTGAGTAGTTTTGGCAATAAAAAACGAGCTCAATCTTTTTCTCCCACTCTAGATATGCATCCAGATCGTTTTTCCCTTGGAAAGATGGAATCTTCAACTTAATGCCACCCAAGTTATCACCAACGCGATCCCTGCCTTCTCTAGCACGTCATGGTCTTCTAGAGCTTCTCATAGATGAATGACTATAATAATCAACTTCACCTTCATTGACATCAGCTCTGGCTTCTCTTGGTTGAACTCTTTCTCTTCTAGGTGGACTTGGCAAATTTCGTGGTTGCCTCTGTTGTGCCTCTCCTTGCACTTGATCCAACCTATAATGGATTGCATCATACTCAACCCTCATCAATTGTCTCATCTCTCCCATCAAGGCTTGCACCTAGAGATTTGAAACTCTGGGTTGTTGTACTTCCTCAACATTGTTGTTATCCTGGTTGTCTCCGTTATTAGACATGATTATACCTGCAAAACAACCGTTAGAAAATAAAATCCTCACACCTCTCAAGTGTTTCACTCAAAAAGTGTTTCACTCAATTAGCTTTTCTCTCTGATTTTCTCACACACTCTTGCCTTTTTCCTCTTTTGTAATCCTCCAAAAGTTCTTATAGAACTGATCAAAACAATCTGGAATGTTTTACCCAAAAGTAATCAACGATTACATCACTCATAAACACAAACATATTTTTTGGCAGATTTGAAAATTTACTCGGCAGACTTGAAAACAATCTGGCAGACTTGAGAAAAATCTGGCAGACTTGAGAATCAGCAGATTTGTAAACTTGCCTACAGCCTCAGATTGATCGTTTTGAAAAACTGAAATTGGTCGTTTTGTGACTCTCGGAAGACTTGAACACGATTTTTTTTTTTCAGAAAGTTAACAGAAAGAAAAGAAGATGATAGAAAGAAGATGAACATATAGAAGATGATAGAAAGAAGATGAACAGATAGAAAGAAAGATAGATGGATAAACCAAGCTTAGAGATATGCTCTGATACCAGATGATGCGGAAATGACCAAGGAGTACTCTCTAAGATGGTGGAAGGAATAGATCCTCGACTTCAAAGAACTCGTGTTGCACAAACCTAAGGCTTAGAATCCCTTAGACTTAATACACTCTTAAAACGCTTATGTGAATAAAGGGGGTGGATGCCTTAGAAGGTAGAAATCGTGTAGCACAACCTTGGGTATATTAAACCCAAGACCCAATACTATCTTAAAACGAATCTGCAATCCTTAGCAGGTAGAATGGCGACACATGTGTGATGGAAACACTTGATACTGCCGGTTTGATTTGATCCATTGGGTACACACACCAAGACAAATCGAAAAGTTCACAAGGAACTCAAGGAGAATCACTCTCACAAAGAAGAAATTTATTTGATTAAAAAGTTTGTTATCTTCTCCAATGGAGATTACATAGTTTATAAAGGGAAAAGAAACTTGCAGAATAAGCTAGACAATAAATTGTCTTGGAAATAGAATAAAGACTAAGATAAATGAACTGGAATAAAGAGAGTTGAATGAGAATTCAACTCTAGCATTCGGATGACTCTTGATCTTCCCATTTTCGTCACTCCTCTTAGACCCAAAAATCTGACATTTAAGTTGGGTCTTCTTGGACTTGAATAAAGCTTAAAATGGGTTGTACTTGATAGATATCATCCCTAATTGACTTATGAATGTTCTCCTTGTCCAAAATCTTTTGAATTAGACCGTTAAGTATTTTCTTCATCCGCTTAGCCTTAGCTTTTGTAACTGGTCCAACGGGTACAAGCAATGCCTCCTCTTGATTATCTTTGCTGCTAGCCATGATCACATCATTTATAGGTTCATATGCTCTTATTGTTGTCAACTGTGTTGTAGAATACTAGATTACATCGAGAACGAAATAAGTTTGAATTATTTATGAGGTTGAAATTAGCAAAGATAGCAAGGTAAAATACGAGTTAGATAAAAACAGTAGTTTTGCTAAGGAGGTACAAAACAATTACATAATTGAGTATGTATTTTGTCTTTTGTTTAGATTTGCAATTATATGCATCATCTCGTATATATGCAAAAGTCTTCATTGCTGAATATTAGTTTTAATAAATTTATTCTAGTGTTAGAGTAGATTCATTCAATGTTTTTTATTAATGAGAGTACTTGTTCTTAATCAAAATCATCTATGAAAAAACCTTAGCCGCTCTGGCGTCTCCCTGCTAACTTTCCTTTTCCGTCTCTTCCACGGCAAGACGCTTCAGGCCGTTTCCGGCAATGGAGTCGGCTCCTCCGATCTCGTCCGCTCCCCCTACCCTTTCCAGTTCGCCTAAGACAAGTCCTTCTTCGTCCAAGATCTCTCCTTGGATCTCCCACGTTTCTGATCAGACTGTTCCTGCCTTGAGAGCCCAAGCAGATTATAAGATTGTTGATGGAGTAGCCAAGGCTACAATTCCGGAAGATGTGTTGAAAAACTCTCAGCCTCTATGGCTAAATTATGTCGTGGGTTACTTCATAGGTGAAGCGCCTCACATTGGAAAGGTTCATGCTACTGTCAATCGAATCTGGTCTGCAAGTGATAAGCCAGCTAAGATCGATGCCCAATTTTTGAACCCTAAAACGGTCTTGTTTCGTATTGAGGACCCCCAAATGAGAGCACGGGTTCTTCGGAGGCACTTCTGGCATATCGGGGAAATACCATTGGTAGTGCAAGAGTGGAGTCCGAGCGCAACAAACCTCCGACCAGAATTGACTGCTATTCCGATCTGGGTGGATTTCTAGGATGTACCAGACCAGTTGTATTCGGAGAAAGGATTGATGTTCTTAGGGAACATCATTGGAGATTCTAAAAAGTTACACCCAAATACAGAGAGATGCATTCGCCTGGATGTTGCTCGTGTTTTGGTAGTAGTTAACCTCGAGCAGCTTTTACCGAGTAAGATTGCATTGAATGAAGAGAGTGAGATACTGATTTCAGTGAGCTACCCGTGGCTACCGGTGCGCTGTCTCTTATGTAACGCATGGGGGCACAATGATACTGAGTGTGATCAAATGAAGAAGGGATCTGTGGTTATTCTACAGAAAGGCAAGGAAAAAGAGGTATTGTCTGAGATAAGCAATGGTAGAATGGAGTCTGGGGGGGGAAAAGAAGGAAATTAAAAATGATCTCACGAAAGACACAATACCGACCGAAGGGATATATCTATTGAGAATACGGAAAAAAGCAAATCTGATGTAATGGAACATGTTCAGACATCTGCAGCTGAAAAATGGACGGTTGTCGCGCAGAAAAGGAAATCTTCTCCAAGGAAAAATGGAAAAGACGTGGTTACAGCTAAAGAACAGACCAGCAATACTATTTCGCCATCAAGATACAATATTCTTTTAGCCAATGAAGAGGAGATGGAAGAGAAGGAAGAGGGGGAAATAGAAGTCACTCATCCGATGATTCAAGAGGAGGAATCAAACTCTTCTTCCTCAGATGAGGAAGTTCTGGTAAAGCACACAAATCTGAAGGGGGAGCCAATACAGAGTAGAAAATCGACCCTGAAAAAGCAAGCTGCTTCCCGGCAAGATCAGCGAGTTTCTCACCAAAACAAAAACAATAAAAAGTCCTCCTCACGGAGGAACTAATGATAATGACATCGTTTTTTGCGTGGAATGTCCGTGGCTTCAAGGAAATGCGCAAACAAAATTCGGTTCGTTTTTGGTTGCAAAGTGTGAAACCCTCGTTTGGGTGTCTTTTGGAGACAAGAGTTCAAAGAATAAACAGTTCGGCTATTATTGGAAAAGTTTTCCCTGGTTGGGAATATGTTATAAATTACGATTATCATCGACTTGGAAGAATTTGGGTGGTATGGTCTCCTGATGTCACTCTTACTATTCTTTACAAGAGTCCGCAAATGATTACGGTGGGGATTCAGTCTCATCGTGGAGAAACCTTCCTCTGTTCATGTGTTTATGCTTCAAACTATCGAAGCGATCGGACGGTGTTATGGGATGAATTACGACATAACAGAGAACTATTTGGTGCTGATCGTGTTCCCTGGGTTGTCTTAGGTGACTTTAATGAGATTTTAGCCTCCCATGAGCATTCTCATGCTCTTCAAAGGTTAGGCGATCAAGCAGGTATGAGAGATTTTCAGCAGCTGATAATGGACTGTGAATTAGCTGATCTTGGTAGCATTGGTCCCCAATTCACTTGGTGGAATAACCGAGAGGAAGATCCTATTGGGAAAAAACTGGATAGAGTTCTCGTGAATCACTCTTGGAGTAGCTTCTACGCGCAATCTTTTGTGTCCTATGAGACAAATGGGATTTCGGATCACACGCGAAGTTTGGTGAAGATAGAAAATGTTGAAGCACCTGAGAAGAGACGACACTTCCAATTTTTCAATTACATAGCAGATGACCCTCAGTTTATATCCGTTGTTTCTGATTACTGGGCTGAAACAGAACCGCTTTTCCACTCGCGCTCTGCGCTTCATCGGTTTCATAAGAAACTTAAGCATCTGAAACCTCTTTTGAGAACAATCAACAGAGACAGATATGGAGATATAACTCGCCGAACAAAAATATCCTTTGAGGTGCTATGTACCAGACAACAAGAAGCCCTCCTAAATCCGTGTATGGAGACATTTGCGGCAGAGGCAGAAGCCATGACAGAATGGAAGCACTATGCAGAAGTAGAGGAAAAGTTTTTCAGACAAAAGTCCCGTTTAACTTCGTTAAAGCATGGAGGCCAGAATACTTCGGTTTTTCACAGAGCAGTTCAAGTAAGACAGTCAAAAAACACTATTCGAAGGCTGATAAATGCGGAGGGGCACGAATTAGTGGATCCTAAGTTAATTAAAGAAGAGGTAGTTGGTTACTTCAAGGAGTTTCTCAACCGTCCTCCATCTATCTCGGCTTCCCCATCTATTGAAGACTTATCTAACTTGATTGATTTCAAATGCTCTGCGCCGCAAGCTCAGGGTTTGATGAGATTGATCACAGCGGAAGAAATAAAACAAACTCTCCTATCTATGCCTGCAAGTAAAACCCCGGGGCCTGATGGGTTTACAAAGGAATTCTATGTGAAAGCGTGGGATGTGGTCGGCTCGGATTTTGTCATTGCGGTTCAATCGTTTTTTCAGACCAGCTACATGCCAAATGGAGTAAATGCAACAACTCTTGCTTTGATCCCTAAAATGTTGGATGCAAACGAGGTGAAAGACTTCCGCACTATTGCTTGCTGTAACACCATTTACAAGGTTGTTTCCAAAATTCTTGCCTCTCGTTTGAAAGAGTTGCTTCCTCAAGCGATGCAATGGAACCAAAGTGCCTTCATCAGAGGACGTCTTCTCCTTGAGAATGTCTTGCTTGCAACGGAACTGGTAAAGGACTATCACAAAGACACTATCGCTCCTCGATGCGCTCTAAAGCTAGATATAGCAAAGGCTTTTGACTCGATCAGATGGGATTTCATAATTGACACGTTACGGGCAATGGAACTACCTGAGGTCTTTATAAGCTGGATCAGGAGCTGCATATCTTCGGCAGCCTTCTCAGTGTGTGTGAATGGCGAGCTCCAGGGTTTCTTTACCAGCAAATCTGCATTATATACAGGCGGCCGAACTCATCCCGATCTTCAGGCTACTGCTACTCTGCTTGGAATTCCGTTGGAAAACCTTCCTATACGATACCTGGGACTTCCCCTCACCACGAAAGGCATGACAAGACTTGACTATGAACCCTTAATTGACAAAATTAGAACTCGCCTGAACTCTTGGGCAAGCAAAGCTCTGTCCTATGCGGGTCGTTTACAGCTCATTAACTCGGTAATAATGAGTATAGTCAACTTCTGGTGCTCTGCCTTTCGTCTTCCCAGTCGATGTTTTGATAGAATAGAAGGATTGTGTGCTGCTTTCCTCTGGTCAGGTACACCAGACACAACATCGAAAGCTAAGGTAGCTTGGTCGGATCTTTGTCTCCCAAAGAAAGAAGGAGGGTTGGGGATTCGAAAACTGCGAGATGCGTCAAACGTCTTCTCTTTGAAGTTGATTTGGCGATTATTTGAAAATTCTGGTTCTCTATGGGTGGCTTGGACCAAACAGTACCTTCTCCGTAACAATTCTTTTTGGGACATCTCAGAGAAAACAACGAGAGGCTCATGGATGTGGAGGAAACTCCTCAAGCTCCGGTCCCTTGCTGCGAATTTTCTGAAAGTTGAAATACATAATGGTGCTTCCACTCATTTCTAGTTTGATAATTGGCTTAGTATTGGTCCTTTGATTGATATTACAGGTGAAGTGGGAACAAGATTACTTGGCATAAGAAGAGATGCTAAAGTCTCAGAGGTAGTTCGAGGGAGTGCCTGGGCTATCCATCGCAGCCGCAATGGGAGCATTCAGACCCTAATGGACTGCCTCCACCAAATTCCGGCTCCGAACCCATTGGCAGGAGTAGATCGTTTCCTATGGAAGCAGAAACCAAATTCTTATGATAATAGGTTCTCAACTAAGCTCACATGGCACCAAATCCGAGCCCATGCCCCTCTGGTAGATTGGCATCGTTTACTTTGGTTTCCTCAGGCAGTACCACGACAAACATTCATAGTATGGATGGCGTGTCGCAACAAGCTCTCTACAGGCTCAAGAATGAGACAATGGGGGCTCGTCCAATCATGCCCGCTATGTGGAGAAAGAGATGAAACGAGAGATCATCTATTCTTCGCGTGTCCATACTCTTATACCATATGGGACATGCTATCTGCGAGATTACTTGGCTCCAGAATCAATCCAGATTGGAGTTTAACAGTGCGCTCCCTGATACGAAACAATCTTTCTCCGCTAGACTCCATGTTAGCTCGCTTAGTATTCCAAGCAGTCGTATACTGGATCTGGAGGGAGAGAAATGGTAGATGTCATGAGAGACCGCGTCACTCTCCGCTGTACATGGCTCACGTCATCCGAAAAGAGGTCCAACTTCGGCTCACCTCTTTACAACATGACACTCCTACTGATTTGAACGAACCATTGCTTCGCTGGGTGGAAGTTTCGTCTCTAGGCTGATGCGGTTTCTTTCGATCTAGAATTAGTCTCATTAGATCTAGAAAGAAATCTCTCTCTCCCCTGCTATTTTACTCTGTGTTTTACTTATTGTTGGTTTTGTAATTCCAGCTTAAGGCCGAGACCACATAGGACCAGTTTTCTGTAAATTTTTTTTTTGGTTGATAAATAAATTACATTTCAACAAAAAAAAAAATAAATGAGAGTACTTTGATAATTTTTAGTTTTAACACTCTTATCATGGCAATATGTGGTAACGGTTACTTAGCCACAAAATATTATCATGGCAATATGTGGTGAGACTTTTAGCCACAGCTTTTGACTTAGCCATGAAAATTATATGGCTAAAACAACATTTTCTTTAGTTTTGATTTTAGAAAAACTTATTATAAATATTGGCATAATCTTGTAAACATCTGTTTGGCTTATCAAGTACAATATAGGAATATTTATAACCAGATTAAGATACAATAAAAAAGGGTTTGCTTTGAAGCGTGGACATTTAATTATATATAGTCTCTTTAATAATCTTTCGTTCCAAATCTCCTTTTATGCTTTTTCAACCTATAGGTTATATTTAGATTTAGATAATTATTAGTATTTACTCATTCAATCTTGTTTTTGGGCATCCAGATTTCTTAGCTGTAATCCCATTAGATAGATAAAAAATCCTGAGAAGAATCTCTAAGAATCTTAAATAATTTCAAACTCTTCAAGCATCTATATAATTTATTCCGTAGAAGACTTGTATATAAACAAACCCCCAATGACATCTCCCATCTTTCACTTCTTCCACTAAGTTCCAGTTCGTTTTTTTTTTCTCAATTTTAAAAGCTTATTTTTGTTTTTTGTTCTTTTAAGCGAAAGGTCCCATGTCGAAATAGAATAAATCTGAAGGATTTTCAGTCTCCATGTAAATTTCGCAGCGATAGAAACGGATGCGTCCAACATAAATCGATATTCGATAGGTAACCTTGATCAACATGATGTGATCATTACCTTGCTCAAAAAAAAACATGATGTGATCATTAAACTATTGTTAATAAGTTAATAAGTTAAACTATTTTTTTTTTTCAAAAAAACTATTGTTAATAAGTTACCTTGCTTTTGTTTTTAAGGCTAATAACATTTTCATTTTTTATTTTTATACCATTTCTGAAAATGTTTTAAGGTTTTGCGGATCCCCCAATTCTTCGTTCTTTCACCTTTTTTGTTTAACTTAAGTTTTTTAAACTAATAACGATTGAAGTGTTTTTTATCCCATTTCTAAGAATGTTTAAGGTATTCTTAGATCCCAATTCTTTGTTCTTTTACGGTTCTTTTTTTTTTTTTTTCATTTTTGATATTCTCTTTCTAATTTTGGGTCTAAAGTGGACGAACTTGAAAAAATTTCAGCGACATTTGAGATGTTTCCTTTGTTATCTATTAATCAATTTTCACTTGGCTTAGAAAACCATATCAACTTCTTTTTTTTTTTTTAAATTGGTATTATTGTTGTAGCGT
>OVAY01003148.1:0-12752 GCA_900406395.1 Kernera saxatilis | reverse complement strand
AGGCAAGAAGCAATGCCACCAAACAACATACTCTTAATTCAGAATCTTCCAATGCCACCAAACAACATACTCTTAATTCAGAATCTTCCACACGAGACAACAAGCATGATGCTTCAGCTTCTCTTCGAACATTACCCAAAATCACATCTTTAACTTTTTGTTTTCCAAAATTTGTAATCAAATACTTGTGAATCAAATCATGTGCAGACTCAAATAGATTTGGGGGGTTTGCGAAATTGGGGATTCTTAATTTTGGGGATTTTGTATATGAGGATTGTTATCGGACGTGGGTTTGGGTTAAGTTGGTGTTATCGGTTTTTAATTGGGTTTTAATCGGTTAAATTACATTTTGGTTCGTGTTTTGTTGGTTAAAATTTGATTGGTCAACAGTAAACCAATACTAATCGTGGTTTGGGTATAATGTGGTTTCGAACTTTCGTTTTATGTGGAAATTGGATTCGAACTTTTAATTCGGGTGGAAATAGGTGTTTAACTTTCAATTCGTGGGGAACTAGAACGAGACTTTAACTTTGGGTAGAAATGGTGTTATATGATAGTTCCGAGGGGGAGATAGATCGTCGATCCTTGTTATTACTACTATATAATTGATGATGTTGATGGTATGGTGTGTATGACACACATCTCATTAAATTCGGGGTGATTTTACTAATTTACAAGCATAATGCAGAATAGTTAGTATCATACTAATTAAAATTTAGCATTATTTGATAAACTATTCACCTTGAAATTTGAAATGCATGAAATGAAAACAAAAAGGTTGTTCTTTTCATTTATATATGTCGTGAAAGAAGACTAATTTTCTGATGTAGATAGAAGTTATTTTCACCAATTCGGAGTAGTCAATATATTTTATTGTGCGATCATGCATATATAATCCAGATACGTGCTTCAAATTTGGAATATAGTGAGAATATTCATCAATCGAATGATTATTATTATTTTTTGTTCATTCGAAATAGTAAAAAATTATAAGCTAAAATTGATTTCTTGTTAAAATCATATTTTTCTTCCATTACATTTCTTTTTACTGTAACTTTCTCATCTAGTCTACACTACTTATTCTGCCATTATTTGAGGCATTGCATAAGCTGATTTAGTATCTGCTGACTTTAGACAAAACAAAAAAAAAAGAGTTTATTATGGCACATATTATAGGGTAAATTAGCTCAATATACATAGAAGTTTGATTTATTAAGTTTTTAGCAATGATGATTTAAAAATTAACAAACTAACAGAGATAATTTTCTTTTATGTCATTCTTATCCTTCTTATTTGATTTAATTACATAAAATACAATTTATCTGAAAAATCAATATTTCAACGATGTTGCTGTTCATCGGTGGATTCCGGTAACACTGTTGTCGATATTGGTAGCACTGGTCAATATTCGTTGCAGTAAATAATTAAGTTTTTAATAGGTAATTATTTGGTTAACATGCTAATTAATATATTTTCGTGAAAAATTCATGTTTATCATGTTAACCCAATTATCATATAATATGTTTACCGTACTACCGATAATATATGATACTTGTAACATGTTAACATAGTAAATATATATATAATATTTGTATTAACGCGGAAATATAATAAAATCCAAGACATAATTCACCACCATTTATCATAAAACGTTTATGGTTTTAATGGATAAATAGTTGTCGTATTAACCCAATTAGCATACAATATGTTATCATGCTAACAAAATTATATGATACTTATAACATGTTAAAAATAATATCCGATATTTATAACATGCTAACATAGTAAATATCTAGATAATATTTGTATTAACGTGGTAAAATAGTAAATATACAAATAATATTATATTATTATGTGATTTAAATAGAATATTAATAATAACGAGATTAAGATAATAATAATTTTTAATGTGGTAAGATATTAGATATCCGAATAATAATTATATTAACGGAAAAACTTTCTTAAAGCTTCGACGGTGAGTCACTGTGGAAGAAAAAACACCAAGGCGGAAGGGAAAATCGATTGCAGTCAATCGAGAAGGGAAGCATGGGCAATACATTGAAATTGAGAACCTCAACACACTTCCTCTGCAAAAAGCACATATCACATGAAAATTGCACCAACGGTTTCGTCGTTCTCGTCACCGACATTGGTTTCGGTGAAGAGTTCATAACCGAATATGGTGTTGTTTTTTTGCTTTTTATTATTCATCTTTCGTCACTAGTTCCTTAAACTGTTTTTCCAATTTTCTCAATTTCTCCGGAGCTTTGACGGTGGATCAATATATAAGAAGAAACACAACATAAAAATTCGATTGCGGTGGATCGAGAAGGAAAGCCACAGACGGTACAGTGAAATCAAAAACCTCAAACATAATATATGTTGAAAAATAAATTCCAAAAAATATACGATGAGCAAAAGCAAAAACAAAAACAGAAAAAAAAAAGACAAAAAGAAAAAAAAAAAGAAATTTTTTTAACAGATGAGAACATGAGGACATTAATGTATTAATGTAAGTTGATTATAAACGATGGGAACATGAGGACATTAATTTAGAATAAATAGTGAATAAAGGTTCTGACATGTACCAGAATGATTATAACAATGTAAATGGAGGCACAATGTAGTTAACTGCAACTTCCAAAATTATTAGGTACATAAATATATGTGTTATATGTTCGTAAGGATCTTTCTAGTTTTTACAAAATTCAAATATAAGGTCAAATCATTGCATTAAAATAGTATTATGTATATCTTACTCGAATGAAACGTCTGGTTATAGAATGTGGTAAGTGATGTTTGCTTTACGTTAGGAAAAGGGGAAGGACCACACTTTTGGTTGTTCAATAAATGTTAATAGTTAATACCACGCAAAGTATATTTAATAATACCTACAATGATATATATACACATACATATTAACATGGAGTTTGATTTGGGCAATGCAATATCACATGATATAATGTGACGGACTCAAGTTTTTCTCAAGTTAGCTACCGGTGAAACAGACTTGTTCGATGTTTGATAGAAATGTGCTTGTTGACAGAAAAAAATGTATTGCTCAATCCGTTTGACAAAAAATATCGTTTTAGATTTTGGTTTTGTTTTACAAAAACTGTGGTTTTGTCTTTTCAGTGCAGAATTGTAAATAAAAATCCAATTTTAATTTAAAAGAGAAATGTATTTAGTGTGTTAATAAGAAGTATAATATATTTTTTAATATGTATGAAAAATGATAGAATAACATTTTTTAATATGTATGAAAAATGATAGAATAACATTTTTTAATATGTATGAAAAATGATAGTAAACATTAACTGTTTGTTTTATCGGAAGAATCAACCAATCAATTTACAAAACATCCATTTGCATTAAATGAAAAGTTTAAGCTTTTGATAGTTTAATTATTGGCATGACGTAACGAGCTCGTGTTCGTGTTTCGGAATAAATGTAATATAATCAAGAAATCACACATCTTATATAATATTTTAAAATTCTCTTAAAAAAACTTTTAGAAGTTTGTCATGTGTCCTCCAATGTTTTTTCTTTCTAATTTGTTTATTATGTCTTAATTAATATTTATTTAATTATTTTCTCTACATATTAATAATATAAAAATAAATTTTATATCTCTCAAAACTAAGTTTTTTATTGTATGTATTATATGTATAATGTATGTGTAGTTGATCACTTTCTTATTATAATTATATATGTAATATGTCAATTTCAAATTTTTGATTTATTTTTTATTACACAAACCGACTTTAAAAATTTAATTAATTTGTTTGTATAGATTAAATACTCTTTATTACATTTAACCATTATTAGCAATTTATTTATTTTACAATTTACTATAAAAATTTTAATTTCGCGCGAGACGCGGACTCTCGTTAATATTATATATAAGGATCGAAGATGAATCTTCTAAGATCGAATCTCGATTTGTCTCTTGATGTTACCTAAGACACTTCGTTGACTTCTGCCAGCTCTTAGTTCGTAAGAAAAAAAACTTCCTTCGTTAGTTCGTAAAGACAAATAAAATATAATTTATCCTTTAAAAACAAATATAATTTACACATTATGGCTCTTCAATATACAAAACAAATCGTTAGATCTCGACAGTGCATAGTCGAGGGGCATCGTGCGATATCTTTCCGTTTTTATGGTTGATTAATGTTTATGCTGGTATAATTGTTGTCATAAATCCGAATGGCTCGAGTGGTTCTGAATATGTGGTTTGACCAATCTAACAGTAAAAACAGACTCAAAAGATTCGAAACAGTTGAAAATGGTGAATTTAGATTTTAAAGCGATCAAGAAATATATAAAAGTACGTATAATGATATGTCAGTAAGTAATAATTAAATGCTAAAACTGCAATACAAAGAAAGTGAAAACAAAGAGAAAAACTAGTGCTAAAATGCAGAAGCAACAAGTTTCAAAAATGACAAAATAAGAAATCGACTGTTAAACGAAGATGAAACTCACATTTCAAAAGACACTCACATACCCACATGTTGTTCGTCGCTTTCCTTGAGTAGCTATTTTCCTAATTATTACAAATTTTCTACTACAAGGACAGAATGTTTGTGTTGTGCTTATAAGCTTGATGTCATCAACACGATCGTCGTTTGCATTACGTACCTGTGTGGTGGATTTGGGCTTAATTAGTTACAATCAAGTAAAGGTTACAAACAATTAAACACGGCCTAAATTACTTTCCTGGGCCTATAGTTAGCCTTGTACTGTAACGAAAGCATGAACTGTTATTATTTAGTCTCAAAGCATGAGTAAACTATAGGTTTATATATACTATAACACATGTGACGTGTAGGATACGAAAACCCTAAAACACATTTCGAATTTAGTTTCTCGACTCTAGCAATGGTATGAATGTTGAACCAAATTAAAACCTCAAGAATCACTCACGAAATTAAAGATGAATGACTTTGTTGATATGCGTTAAATATGATAACATATTGCTTGCGATAGCATGGGGTCTCACTTGTTTTTTTATTTGGATTTAGGCTTGCAGATCCAATCAGTTGTCGTCTGAACAATTTGTTTTTTTTGCCGTCAGTAATATAAATCTGTTTCTTTGCCTGTGGATCTAACCAACACAACGTTTGTGAACCACGTAAATATGTGTTTGTTTTTTATTCGTTTTTCACATCCGTTATACAAAATTCTAATGGCGTAAGCTCATTCAGCCTGGTCTTATAGAGATTCTATAATTATGTTAGTTAGAGAGAAACTCCTTGCTTTATACTGTGATTTATGTCTTGTTGATATGTCATTTGTATCATGAACGATTAGTTTTAAATTTTTTTAAAAATATATTATGTAATCAAAATCTAAAACTTTACGAATATTAAAAATAAACACAAAAAATAGGATCTATTCGGGATATCCATGTATAGGAGAAGGACAACTAAGTTTAAATCATGAAAGGGCAGGCTATGAATTAAGAAAATCAAATCATTAATTATATTATTAATTAAATTAATACTTAATAGTTGTAAAGCACACGGACTCTTTAACTAAATATTTTTAATTTAACTTCTCAAGTGTTGCGCCCATGTGATGTAAAATTCATCTCTATAAATAGAACAAATGGTCCAAGAGGTTTCATGCATCAAACACATAATACATATTCACCTTCGACTATATATTATAAATTATAAATTTATTTTTCTAATTCTAGCCTCGTTTTTTTTTTATCAATGGCAAGAATTAATGTATACCTTTTTGCATTTATCTTGCTTTTGACTATTGAACAAGAGTTTGGTTCCGTTAAAGGCCGAACACTCACTAAGCACACCGTGACCATGGCGGAGGAAATAGAAGCTGATGGCTCCGTGCCGCCGCCACCACCAGCAGAGCCACTTCAGCCGTCGCCGAGCCACGGGGTTGATACCTTCAGGCCCACGGCACCTGGACATAGCCCTGGTATTGGACATTCCGTACACAATTAACGGAGAGGGACAATAACATGGTTTATGTGATTATAAATGAATGTTATTTTTAGTTTTAATATTTGGTCCCTTATTGAAAATAAGATTGGGCTCATATGTTGTTTTTTTTCTTCTGAATATGGATTTTATCATCTAGGTATATGTATATGTATCTACGTACTGTTTCGTCATATTCAGTTTCTTGCAAGTGTGTGTGATTGTAATAATATTTAGTTAAAAGCAGTGTTTTAAAATTTCAATTTATATATCCCGTTTTTCTTATATTTTCTCTACTTTAAAACTCTCTGTGTTATTTGAGACATTTTCTATATATAGAGATGTCTCATTCGCCTGAACTGAATCAAACCTAACTAAACATAACTCTAAACCGCAAACCCATCTAGAAATAGAAGCGAATTTTAATTACTTGTTTATGTCTTCAAAATCTGTACGTAGTAAAAATTATCTCTAAAATAGTTTTGTATAATTTCATTCCTGTAGAATAACAGAACATCTTAACCTCGTACGTGGCTCCCACTAATTAAAGAACACCATATCTCTCTTTCTAAATTTAAAGTAGACATTTATCTTGTATCTTGCATGGTCAAAAACCTAAATGTAGTTCTTAATGGTAAACTCATAGTCACTTCAATTTGCAGAAGATTTAGACGGAAGTGAATATTTGAGAAACAATCAATGTATTAAGTAAAAGAAAATAAAAAAAGAGACATATAAATAGAACATTGCAGTTTATAAGAAACATATTACTAATCAGAAATACGATGCCGTACACATCTATTCATGATACATTTACTTTTGACATTTCAACATGAAATTGACTGATATTATGTTGTGAGTCTTGTGACATTAATTTGAAATTCCATTCATACACACACACACACACACACACACACACATATATATATATATATATATATATATATATATACGATCTGAATATAAAGAAAATGCAGTGATACCAGATAATCTAAAATTTTAGCTATAATTAACAAATTAATAGATGATTTGACTATATGTTTATTAAACGCACATTGTTTCGAGAACTATTGTTGAATATATAGGAATTTATAGAAGAAATCGTTATAAAGAATTTGGGAAATCCTTACACAGAATTTTGGTGAATCTTTAGAATTTTTGTTTGGTATCACTTGTAACGTACGTACGATCTAGTAAAAATTTTCCATATAGCCATGAACTAGTCACGGTTTTTTCGTGGCTTTCTTGAAAAGTCACGGAAAAAACCATGAAAAAGCCACGAAAAACAACAAAAAAATCACGAAAAAAATCCAAATAGCCACGAAAAAAATAAGTCACGATGCTATAGCCACGAAAAAAATTTTGTGGCATTTTCGTGGCTATAGGATCGTGACTTACTATTTTTCGTGGCTATATGTGTATTTTTTGTGGCTTTTCTGTGGCAAAAAAGTGGTTATACGAGATTTTTTTACTAGTTAATTAAGCTTGTTTTATAATATAATAATATTTTTAAGATAAATGATTAATGCGAGTGATTTAATACTCTTACGAGTGAAAAGACAATAAGGTACTTTTTTAATGACCTATATAACTAGTAAATACATTTATGAGTTGTTTGAATTTGCGAACTGATCTGCGAAGAAATATAGAACAAAATGAACAGAAAATGAGGGCGTGTGGATGAAAGAGGTTATTACAAGATGAAGATGATAGAGAGAAATACTAAAAATACATGAAAATTCAATTCTAGTCTTCTTTGATTTAATATAGAAATGCTCAACTTGAGCTTGAAATGGTAGGTAAGTTATATATGTGGTATTTCTATATAAATTGGAAAAAAGCTAACCGTACAAAAAGAAACCAAATATCTTGGGATTTATTAATTTGGTCTCACGTTATATTGGACCAAAAAGTGTTAAGTACAATTATAAATAAACATAAAATAGAAAAATAAAGTGATTCAGATGGTGACTGAGATTCGAATAGTGCTTAAAAGATTCTCTGTCTAGCAGCTAAAAATATTTCGTAGGCTGCAACAACCAGTGGGATTATCAATTAGCATTATGTTCGTTTAATTTATTAATTAGGAGTACTCTTGTTCAATATTTGGCAAAAGTATTAGTACTCTTAACTAAAATATTAGACATAATTATGTCGGCGGCTTAAAAAAAGACAGAATTATGTCAAAACCCTTTTGTGTTGATCATGAGTTCATATTGTATAACTATAGTGACTATATATCTTCCTAGCTGAAAACAAAGATCACACATACTGTAAGATTATTGAGTTCACTACAGTCAAATTTATGTTAAAGCGGAAGATTTACTCGGTGTTGAAGCTCCATAGTCTTGTGGTTTATTAAGGGTTTAATGCTTTTTACACTATGCTTAAAGTTCAATTTCAGGAAAATGTGAATTAATAGAAGCAATATAATTGCATATTTCTAGTATGGAACATGTAAATACGTTTGAAATGTTTTTGTATCGTGAACATGTGTTGGTAGAACCGTCTATCGTGAATTTTTGAAATATATGTAGAACTGTTTGTAGAAGACATCTTTGTAGAACTATTTACCGTGTTTCCAAGTGATATCAGAAGTTAGATTTGTTGGTAAAATCATTTGTAATAATATAAAATATTTTTTAATGATGGTATAATAGACAACAAAACCAAATTCACCGAATGATTTTTTAAGAACCTTCTAATCTGAGCTCCTTTATTTTTCTCTCGAGATTGTCACTTGTGTTTTGGGTACTAGCAAATAACCGAATTAACAACCCAACGAGAAAAAGAAAAGCAAAAAAAAAAAAAAACTTGCCTTCTAGTTGCAACAATTTTTTATAACCTAAATGTCATCATCGATCGATTTGAGCCTAGACCGATTTAAACCAAGTCATTTTCAACATCACACACACACACACACACACACACACACACACACACACACACACACACACACCACATATTGTATGACTAATGATGAAATACTAATTCTTATATCAATCTCGTAATATGTACTACATACTTAAAATTTATTTGATAAAATGGGTCAACATATTCCACAAATACATACTCTAATATTCAATTATAAAATTGTACTTTGTACTTAAATTGCTTTTGATTAAGAAATCAACGGAGGTAGATGTACGACAGCCTTGCAAATCAAATTCAATTCATATATATAGTTGAGTTTGTTTGGTAGCGCATGAGATTATTTAACACCAAGCATCCTCTATGGCCTCCTCTTCATTTCGAGTAGCCAACTAATTATTTTCTCCTTTATTCTTTTGTTTTTCTAATAATCATTAGGATTTGCAATTGAATTATGAAATTGTGGCGTACAGAAAATAAATGGGGTCCATTCAAGGGACTTCCGAAAAGGCAGGAGCCAATTAGAATAAAGTTTAGATTCCACTGCACATTGGAGCTCTACAAAATAGATGCAGTGTAATAAAAGGTGCACGGTTGAAAATTTTAAATTGAAAATTTCTTACACCCATCACATTCTAATGCACTTTTAAAGCCTTTTGAAAAAAAAAAAAAGATGGAAAATATGGTGTATTAGGTGCACATAAATATAAAATTATGATATATATATATATATATAATATTGTGATATTTCTTAAACATAATATTTTGCTATTTTCTTAAATAAATTTAAAATTTGTGGCTATCTACGTAGTAAATCCTACTTTTACTGTATTTTAACATACAATTTTTATAAAGGTTAAATTATGCTTATATAAAAGTAGTTATTTTAAGTAGGAATAAATCAAATAATTACTTGTTAACTTTTAAATATTGTTTGCAGGCCGGACCACAGTGTACAACCCAAAAATGCGAAGCCCATTGTTTCCTCTAACTTTGCCAATTCCTTTTTGTTTGTTTTGGTCAAGTGCCAATCCTATTCAAGTCTCAGCACAAACTACATATTGATATATGGGTTATTTAGGAAAGTAGACACATTTGGCTACTTTTATTTTAGAAGTAAACACTTTTGGTTGGCAAATTAAAAAAGTAAGCACTTTACCTTTTTATGTAATACAACTCTCTTCTAAATAGCCATTTTCTAAAATGACAAAATTGACATTGCCTCTTCCATCGGATTCACCAAAGGAGAGAGAGAGTGTTTTTTTTTTCTTTTTCCCACCTAATCTTTGTTTGTTGATTTGATTAAAAAATCTTAATAAAAAACTAACCAGAACTATATATTAATTTTTTAAATTTTTATGTGAATCTAAAGAAATCTATTTTGCTATATTATTTTCATTATTAGCATCGGTGTACATCGATATAGTAAAAGATGGTATACGACGATGATATAAAAGATGGTGTACAATATATTACGATAAAACACTAGTGTTTGTACACTACGTCATTGTGTACACCTGTACATATTTAAAATGGTGTACAAATACATAATATTGGTGGTGTACGAAAAATGACTGTAAAATATTAGTGATTGTACACTATATCATTCCGTACACTATTAGTATTTGTACACTGACTCGTAGACAATTTAGATCCTAAAAGTGGTGTACAAACTACATGTTAACATGGTGGTGTACAAACTACATGTTAACATGGTGGTGTACACTACAACGGTGCTTGTACACTGTTATGTATAAATTTTGTGTACATTAGTACTTGTATACTGTCTCGTATGAATTTTGTGTATACTAATTTTGTGTACACTAATTATGTGTACACTAATTATGTGTACACTAATTATGTGTACACTTTTCTCAAGGGATATTTTTGTCTTTCATCCTTATTTTGTCTTCTTCTTCTCTCACAACACTCTTATCTCACAAAAAGTAAAAACTACCTATTTCTCAAATTTGAAAACTTAAATTACCCACTTTTCAAATATCTTTCTAAAAACTACATACTTTTCTAATACACCCTTGATATATCCCAGATTGGTAAAATAAATCCAAATAAATATATTTTAATCATAAACTCAGTTTGCATTTGAATACTATTTTGAATTTGATTTTTAATTTTAATCTATTTATTTTAAGTATTATGTTAGATTTATTTCATTTTATAAATTGATTAAATAAATAAATCGTCTCGAATTGTGGCAATGTTTAGTCTTTACTATGCATTTTCGATGAAATAAAAAAAAATGAAAATATTAAAATCGTGGCAACATTTACCACGCATCATAACTCTGATTTTGCGATGAATTAACTTCAATCCTTTTCTATAATGAATAAAATATTCGTTAATACTACAATCGTCGACGTTTCTATAAGGCGGAGTATCACGCAATAATGTTTTGTAACAACTATGGTTCAAAATATCGTTCTAGTTGGTGTTTAAGGCGTCCGGTTAGGGGCTAATAAATCTTTTGGACGCCTCGATTTTACTATTGCATGTTAATTTCGTCTTTCACGAACAAACAAAACATTGCTGTTAATTTTGTCTTCCACAAACAAGCAAAACATATACAAACCAATTGTTAAGGTCGCGGTGATGCTATTAAAAGTGAGACATTTTTTATTGAGAGTCTTATTTTAGCAAAGAAGGAAAAATAAAAGAATATTAGACAGGGAGGCAAAACTAACATGCAAATGCTAGCAACTTTCCATGAATATCGAACATTTTTATTGCGGCGGGGCTTGCGAACATTAATATTAACCATCAATTAATATCATAAATTAATAATAACAATAAATATGTAAACACACGAACATAGACTGTGCATCTCAAACCATTACCAACAGAAGCACCACTCCTTTTCAGTTTTCACATGTTTATGTCTCTTCCTTTCTTAAAACAATATTTCACTTTGTATTATATATATTCTAACATGTCGTTTCGTTTCCAGTTTCCACATATTAAGTATGAATTACTACTCGAGGTTAGTACGTAGTTCAATTCAACCGATGTACTAGCTAGGCCTTCTAAGGAGAACAATCTTCAAAGTCGTCATGAGCTTGATCCGAACCATGCTCTAGCAGTAGTAATGGAAAATTAAGCAGAAACTTGTAAAAGTTTTTGGAAATTTCTGAAAGCCTTTAGAATATTTTCAGAATTTTTCACTGGTTTTTTTTTTTTAATTTGGGAATTAACTTTTATGAAATTTCTAGCTTTCAGATATCTTTTCCAAGAGTTTTATACTTTCAAGAAATTTCACATGGCTTATTACATTCAAGAGTTTTATACTTTCGTGGATTAAACCTCTTTGACCATTTATTTATGGGTTGACTTCGCTAAACCCCCTCTAGTATACCATCCCAAACTATTTTTCTCTAGACTTTTTACCTCATCGGTATACCACCCAAACTAATAAATTAAATCGCTAACCTACCCAAACTATTTAATTTTAATTAATTCCACATATGCAATTAAATATGTTAAATTGCGTTCAATTTTCTGAAACTGCGTTTTATAATTTCGATTAGATTGATCAATTGATACAAATCTAAAATCTAATTGGCAAAAATACAACCCAAATCAATTCACAATATGTTGGGATTCACCGACTCGAAATTTCTCACCATGATGTTGTGATGCTCCTTCTCACAAACTCGCCGGACCTTACTTTATCTCGTCACTTACCTAGGAAATCCTGTGAGTACTATAAGAGCATATAAAGGTGAAAGCTCGACCCATGAATATCAAACAAGTTGTTCATGGTGTACGGCTGTTTAGGGTTCATGTGGAAGTGAAGAACAAATATTTGCCTCATTATTTCAGGTTTCGCTGATTATGAGAATGCTTCTAGATGCCATCAATATTCTTCCCATAGATTAACTTAAGTGGACGGTTTATGATGAATTATCCGATGAT
>OVAY01003147.1:0-12759 GCA_900406395.1 Kernera saxatilis | reverse complement strand
TTGGATGTTAACATACATTCTATTGCGATATTTGAGACTATTAATCATTAACTTCAAGTTTATATATGTTATTTTACAAATAAATTTATCTAAATTCATTTATATATCATTGTTTAGAAAATAATTTTTAGAAAATATAGACTAAATAAAAAATATCAAGTTTAACCACAACCCCATGAACCAAACCACCATAAGCCAAAACCTCCAAGTTTCTACAAGACTTGAGGATGCTCGAGAGCGTGAACTCATTCGGGTCCGTTCCTTGCCTGAGCATCTCGCGAAAACACTCCCAAGCACGAGCATTGTACTCGGAAGAAGCGTAACCAGTGATCATTGCGGTCCAAGCCACAACGTCTCTCTCAGGCATTTTGTTGAATAGTGACCGTCCTTCTGCGACTAAGCCCTTCTCGAAATACGAAACGATTAGATTTGTGGCTAAAATGTGATGCTTCTTGGGTTTATAAGGGGAGTCTGTGTTTTGATTCGACTCGACGCAAGCGTTACTTAGAGAACTTCTGACAAAGTTTGGAATCGGTTTAAACCCATTGGAGCTTACAAGTTTCTTGATGCTCATGTCTTCTTGCCTTCAGACTCCAACAGTGTCTGATCACAGTTCGTTCGAGACTTTTGTGTTCTGAAGTAGTTTCACCATTGCCTTGCCACAACGATAAAGCTCTTAAGACAACAAAGTTTTCAATAAGAATTTTAAAGAAAACAAAAAAGTTAAAACATTATAAATATGAAAAAACAGAATAGCAAAATAGAAAAAAAAAGCTATGTCTATCACATGGCTAAGTTCCAGCCTGCCTTGCGCGTGACTGGTCCAGCTGCAAAAAATCTGAAAATTCAAATCTATCTACTCCAACTCAAATTTATTCGACTTGGGATTGACTTAGAGTTATCTATACACGTATTTAGTTTATTTTGACAGAGAACCGCGTAGAAAAACATTTTTAGGATTTATTTTCAATAGATTAATTTTTTTGTGAAGAGATCAAAAGAAGAAGATTCATCTCTTGTTCTTGTGTTATAGAGGAATTTTCTAAACCCTTATTCTTTGTCTCTTTAAATTCTTTTAGAGCAATTCCTTTTCAGTATGTCTTTAATTTCGTTTATGCATATGTGAATAGTTTATTTAGTTAGGTTGAAGGGAATCAAAGGGTATTCATGGATTAATTAGGACATAGATTCATACTTAGGAATATTCTTAGAGTTTTTTACCATGATTGTTCTTATTACTTTTTTTTACTTGAGTAGCTAAACTTGAGTAGCTAACTTGTGAAACGTTTTTGAGATAGATTTACATTTCAAAAGTCTAGTAAATCACATGATCTAGTCATTGGTAAGCTAGGTGTTATAACCAACGAGAGTATGAGTAATAGACTTTAGTGAACAATTGAATCATGCACTATTTTAATGCATATTGAGCTAGCTAACGACATGCGAGAGTCTAGCATTTAGGTAGTTAGATATAGTGTCCGGAGCCACGAGAGTGGAAATGGTATACATTTGTGATTTGAGTTCGAGAACGGTTTCTCATGAATCCTTGTTAATTTGCCTAGTCCTGTTAGATCCATGATACTCTGCGATTACCTTGAGACCTAGCATTTTTCTCTTATTGTTTTAACCGTTTATTTATTTTTGATTTGCTTAGCTTTAGGATTTCGTGACACTCATAACCTTATCTTGACTTAGCTTAGTTTTACTCTCATAATTTCGTAGTGTAGACTTAAGTCTCTGTAGAATCGATACCTTAAGTTACAATCGATACGTTGTGCACTTGCAGTTAATTTATTGTGTCTTCTTAGAGAAAACATGAGCACATAAAAAAATAGATGGTCAAGAAACTGTAAAAATAAAGATTAACCTCTCGTTTTGTGCTATGCCTTCGCCGTTTTCAGAATTTGAGTTATTGACTAATAAGGTTCTTAGTTGTTTGAAAGATTGGGGAATACAGAAAATATATTTTCTTTTACTCTTGACAACGCACATATATTCTAATGAATAATATGCAAAGCACACTTAAAGATCAACTCTCATCACATCATGGTTTGCTATGTGATGGTGAATTTTTCTAATAGCAAATATTATGCACATATCCTCAACCTTACGTACAGTACAAGATGGTTTGAAATTCGTTGAGGGTGTTTTGCATAAGATTCGCAAGACAATGCAATGGATGAAATGGTCATAAAGAAAAAAAAGACATGTTCAAAGAATGTGTTATAGATGTTGGTCTTGAATACGCAGCTGGTTTAAAGATGGATATTTCCACCAGATGAAATTCTACCTACTTGATGATTGTGCGATGAAATATCGACATGCTTTCTCCCTACTAAAAAGGGCTGTCAGGAGTTAAAAGTATTGTCCCTCAAATGAATGGGACAGATCAGAAAAGATACATGCATGGTTTTGTAGAAATATTCTATGATATCAGCAAATTGTTTTCAGGTTTGGTTTGGGTGAAACAGTACCGAATAAAATCGAAAGAAAATAAATTCAATTTTGGTTTGGTTTGAGTATTGGTTCATTTGGTTCGGTTACATGTTTATGAAAGAAGAAAACTTTAATTTGTTGCATGGATAAAATGAACCAAAAATGTTTAGCTCCTTATCATAAAATAAACTACTAAATACCCATTTATTTGCTATATAAAATTTTTATTTGTATTTTTTATAAGAAAAATCGTATTTTATAATAGAAAAATGAGCTATAATTAGCTATATAACATAACCAGATAAAAAATTATTTAAATAACAAAAACTATATGTAAATTACGTATTCTACTCTTATGCCAAACCAATAGCTGTACTTGTGTACCTAACAAAAACATCGCTTTCTATATTTTACTTTATTTTTCATTTTTTCAAATTATTTTGAAATTCAAATCAACTTAATCCTAAATTCTTGTTCTCCGACAAACTATTTTATCTCCTCCAAATCCAAATATTTCTTCTGCAATTTCTTTTCCCATTGATTTACCTCTTCTTCTTCATCTTCTTTTTTATTCTTCTTTGTCTACTTCCCCAATTTCAATATTGTGGCACTAAAATTGCTTCAACATAAATGTCTATTGTTTCACGTTCTTTTCTGGAGTGAGTTATTAGTTTCAAATATATTAAAAATAATCAACTATAAAAGTTTCATCACATGTATAATAACACGCTTATATTTTTTAAATAAACAAAAAATTCATAAAACTCATAAGTAATAGATAATATCAACATATTAAAAATGAAATATATAACTAACTACACATTTATATAGTTATTTACATAAATATAATCGACTATATAGATAACAAATAAAAACAAAAAAATTGTAAACCCCACTAAACATAATTATTAATTAAAATTGCGCAAGCTAGTCCGCACGTCAAAACATTTATTGCATGCAAAAGGTAACTAAGGGCATAAATATTTTTTTTTACATCTGTTTTTGTTAATTAACTAAATTTGTTTTTATACATACGATTGTCAAATTTCATATATAAAATATAATATTCTACCAATTCACTATTTTTATAAACCAAAACACAAACATGCGTTTTCTGTATTTTGTTTGGTATCCTATATATTTTTTTTATTAGTAAAATTATTACATAATCGCTTCAAAATATGTCATTCCATTTCCAATCAAAGCATATATATATATGAGTCAATAGTTTATGTGGAAAATTTGGAGACATTCTGTTTAACATTTTTGCATATTTTTTTTTATTAGTTAAATATGCCATTCAAATCATAAATGAGTTAATAGTCTTTGTGGAAAATTTCGAGACAAGTTGACAATTCATTAACGAATGAATAAATTACTCTCAAACACATTTTTTTATTAAGTTATATCATTTTGACACACTTCTCATTTTAGGTATATTTTTGTGAGGCTTTTATTTGAGTTTTTACCATCTTAACCTTCTTCCTTTCTTCTTTTTCTTTTCTTCTTCTCCTCTTTATTTTTTTGTCGAATCTTTTTTTTTTCTGGGCAAAGTCGAAAATTTCTTTCTTTCTTTTTTCACCTACAAAACCTCACTTAAAAATAAGTTAACGCCATAAGACAATTCTAATTTTAGGAATCTCACGAGTTGTAGGGATGGAGGATGTGGAGATGAGCAAAACGACTGTGTTATGGACGGCGCATAACTTCTCCGGTGATAACTTTTGTTGTCATCGTCACACCTCCTTTACATGAACTCAAGGTGGAGAAGCACACTTGTCGAGGTAATTGATTGAATTGGGAAGAAATTGACTGAATTGGAAAGAGATATAAAAGAGAGATTTTGTTGTGGATTGAATTGAAGAGAGATTGTTAAAACAAGGTGGTGCCGTCGAGACACAAACAAGGTGGTGCCGTCGAGATTCGTGATGTCTGGGCGGATAATGTCGAATCAGAATTTTGAGTTGATAAACAGAATCGTCGACGATTATCCATTCGTTTCGATGGACACGGAGTCTCAGATCTCAAACACAAGTCTCAGATTTTGTCCATCAGAATCCATCCACAAAGTGTCCATGTTATTAACGCTGAACATATTCATGTTATCTTGTCCATTATAATCCATCCACAAAATCATGAAAACATTCGAAGAGGAGCCTCAACCTTGAGAAACTAGCGGAAGAGTATCATGAAACATTGTTCACGAATCATTGTCCATAAAATATTATCCACAAAATATTATCCACAAATCATTATCGAAAAGATTGTCTATTAATTATTGTCCATAAATCAGTTGTTTATGAGAATTTTGTATTCGAAGAGGGACCTCGGCATGGGAAAGGGAGAGTGCTCGAGTGGTTGTGCTTTAGACTTGAATGATTTTTAGTAATTGAATTGAATTGGTGAAGAAAACTGTCCATGTTATCCACAAATTAGTGTCAAAAACACTGTCCATGAATTATTTTCAAACAAATTGTCCACGAAATATTATCCACAAACAATCGTCTATAAATCTTTTGTCCATGAGAATTTTGTATTCGAATTTACTCTTAAAAGTTGGTATTCACATTGAAAGATGTGGTTTTCCACGTTAATTATCCACGAATATCTCATAAGCAAGAACACATCAAAATACCTATCAACGGTTGATCATATCCCAAAAACCTTCGAATACAATGTCAACAAAAACCCATCACACACATGTATTAGTATACACTACATCCACATGGACAATACAAATAGTTTTGTGGTTACAAATAGATGACTCGTCCACTGCAATCTATCCATGTTTATAATGACAATCCACTTTTGAACATTCAGATCTAGAATTACCATAACTTCCATCTCTATCGCCGCTTTCGTCATCGCCATCACCGTCGCTTCCAACACCACCATCGCTGTCGCTTCCGTCACTGACCGCCATCGCCGTCGCTTTCGTCACTGACCGCCATCACCGTCGCTTCCGTCACTGACCGCCATCGCCATCGCTTCCGTCACTGACCGCCATCACCGTCGCTTCCGTCATCACTGCCATCGCCTTCACCGCCACCGCTTTCCGTCATCGCCAATGCCGATGACTCCGCGTGAGAGATTCATCATTATCGATTGAAAGAGTCAATCACTGTCGAATATTTAAAGAAAAAAGGAGAAAAATGAATGCAATTTGATATTAGAGAAAAAAAATTAAAAACAATAAAAAAAAAAAANAAAAAAAAAAAAAAAAAAAAAAAAAAAAAAAAAAAAAAAACTGTAGTCGTCGAGGTGGAGTCATGGAGATAAAGAAGAGAGAGGGAAAAGAGATAAGGACAGTTTGGTATTTAAAAAAAATGAATAGGAAAATAAGTGTATCGGAATGATATATCTTTTATAAGTGTGTCTGAATGATATATCTTTTTCAGAAATGTGTTAAGGTGTTAAAAACCCTTGACGAATAGAGTGAGTGGAAGACTTTGACAAAATCAACCGAAGACTTGCTAAGTAAGCCCCACTAAAGAGTTTCTCTTTCTTCTTCTTAAAGAGAGCCAATCAAGAGTTTACTTACCACACAAACTTAGAAAACGAGAGATGATGATCCGAAGCCATTGTTATTGCTTTTCTGGTATTATCATTGCCATCTATTTCTCCTTGCGATTACACACTCTTGCTTCTCCTACACACATTTGCCGCCACGACCAAAGGGATGCTCTTTTAGAATTTAAAGACGAGATTCTGCCGATCGATGAGTCTAACCAAATTCTGTGGAATAAGAGCAATGATTGCTGTTTTTGGGAAGGTGTCAAGTGCGATGATAAATCTGGCCAGGTGATATCACTCGACCTTAGTAACATCTTTCTCAACAGCTCTATGAAAGCTAATAGTAGCCTTTTTAGA
This sequence comes from Kernera saxatilis, assembly GCA_900406395.1. Classification (NCBI taxonomy): domain Eukaryota; kingdom Viridiplantae; phylum Streptophyta; class Magnoliopsida; order Brassicales; family Brassicaceae; genus Kernera; species Kernera saxatilis. Next base: position 6,453 of record OVAY01003147.1, on the reverse strand, counting down.
CTCCAATTTTGTTTCCAGAAAGATCAATGGCTCTGAAGTCTTGTCGGATCCGATCAAACCTCATCTCTACTCCGTTGTTCACCATTTCCATCGACTAATAGATAGTAGAACCATTCGTGACATTTTGCATGTACTCAAAGTCTATGTGGTTGATATGGTCATTTCACGCCGGTTGGAAAAATAGTAAGATGAAAGAGTTCCAGTGAAATCATTGTGTGAGATATCGATGACTCTTAAACTCTGAAACCCAATGGACATGTGTCGATGATACAAAGGTCCATAGAACTCGTTTGATCTGAGGATGAGAACATTTAATGATGGCAAAGATCCCAACCAATGTTTTCACGCCCGACCCGAACCCGCGGTCGAACCGATAAAACCGGTGACCCGCTAAACAATCCGGTTCGGGTTTAATACTAAAATTAACTGTTTACAAACCCGATAAACTGGAAAAAACCGCTATAAACCTGTGACCTGATGACCCGTTAACCACCGGTTCGAGATAATTTTCTAATATATCTAAAAATTTTGATTTTAGAAAACTTTTATTCCATATTAAAAGTTTGATTTGGCATTTTAAAACTAAAATATATGATTTTCACGTTTTGTACTTTGAGTTTTTGATTCGTCTTCTCCAAATCATATCTCGAACAAGTAGTTTTGGTGAGTTTTTGGCATCGTGTTCCTCTCCTCGTTATTTTTAATTTTTTTTTTGTTTTTGTTTGTCGTAATTTTAATAGTTTATAGTGACTTTTTGTAGTTTCAGTATGTTTTGCTTTGTATAAAATGATTATTTATATCATTGTCATAAAATTTGGACTTAACTTGGTGGTACAATGAGTTGTATTCGATAAATAGTTATTAATTTATTGATCCGTAGTTAACCCGCGATCGACCCAGTAACCTAGTAACTCGGAAAGTAATCCGGTTCGATGTCCGGGTCGGTTTTAAAAACATTGCCCATAACCTTCTCCAAGGTCCAGTGCCACGAGGCACACAATTTCAAAGGTAAAAATGTTCTTCAGTCTTGGACAACCCTAGACTCTATGGTCTCGAAGAAATGTGTGGAGAAACCACTGTGTTGAATCCTACATCAAAGCAACCAGAGGAATTGCCAGAGTCGGAGGAACAAATGATCAACTGGATAGCGGTTGCAATAGCCTATGGACCGGGTGTATTATGCAGATTCGTGATCGGACATATCTTCGTTTCGCACAATCATGAGTGGTTCACAGAAAAGTTTGGTCGAAGAAAACTCAGAGTCGCCACAAGTGCTCGTTAAACCTATCTCTTGCGGTTTTCCTAATATGCATTTGTGAAGCATATATATGTTTGTCCAACGTCTTGTTTGTGTTTGTTTGTACTGAAATTTTCACATGTGTTTTCCAGACTCCTTTGTGTTTGTTTTGTAATTTTTTATTTAATTGGCTTTGTAATAAATGTCAGATGAAAGTAGAATCTCAAAAAATACTATTTTTGCCATCTACACAAAGCTGCAACGGAATAAAACTGTTGCAATCTTATGTGTGTATATATATACATATACAAACAGAAATCAATATTATACGTAACAATCATGTTTCTGTGAATTTTCAATTCCTGTGAAATCTATAGCCTAAGAAGCTTATTGCGATTGGAATGTTCAGAGAAGCAAAAGAGATTGTGTTTTGCTGCATTCATCGAACAAGAATCTGAGACCACAGACACAGATATCCAGAAGTTCATAATCTTCTTCCCAGAATTAAAAGTTTGCCAGGAGGAGTTTAGAAGTTAAGAATCCGGCGAGTTTGAGCCATTTATGCATGTTTGAGGATTCTAAATACTTTTTCTCTAATCTAAATTCCCAGAAAATATATGTGTACCTGCCAAAGATGCGTTGGCCAGGATCCACTGTTGTGATACGACCAAGGCCCGCAAAGTTTATCAAAGTGTTTTCAGGGTTGATTCAACCAAAAAGTGAAAGGCAAATACATAATACTGTCCACAAGCCTTGTATAGAGGGAGTGCACGAAGGAGAAAGTAAAGAGTAAGCGAAACTCACGTGTTCTTTGGGTCGCTTCCAGTGATTATCATACTCTAATCACGAATTGGTGTAGAAAGTACCTGGATTTCAAGGGGGTGGCCATGGATACCCATTCGACGGTCAATCATAGAAGAACCATCTGTGACCAGAAGTGTTGGAAACATATCAAATCCATCTGCTAAACACAAGTTCATGATGAGCTTTATCCCTGTCTGAACATCTATCCTCTCTTGTTATGAGAAATCCCCTGTTAACTTTTGATATGCCTTTTAAGAGAATAATCCACCACAACCTATAAAGAATTAAAGAAACAATCAGCAACAAACTCTCATGAAGAATACAATCCACATAGTTCTACCAGGAACACTCAAACAATAGTCACTCGCATACGCATGTATATATTGACATTTTATAGCCAAAGAGAAACACTCTATTGCCGAAGCCGAGGGTTTATACTGATTGATCACCGCTTGATTTGAATTTTGAATTGTTTTGGCAGAGCAAAGAATGTAGCCGGAAATGTGAATCGGAGTTCTCTTCAGGTGAATAATCTCTAAACTAAATAAAATACTAATGTATATATATAATTCTCAGACAAAATTCTAGCAGACTTGGCAAGATTGTGAGACAACATAGTTTTGTTTCTCTTTTGCTAACCATGAACTGCTGATTTTATGTCTCCACTCTTGAGCTGTTTGATAATCCCTCCATTCACAGTCATAATCAAGCTTCGCTCTCGCTCGCTCTCTCGCTCTCTCGCTCTCTCGCTCTCTCGCTCTCTCGCTCTCTCGCTCTCTCGCTCTCTCTCTCTCGCTCTCTCTCTCTCTCTCTCTCCCTCTCTCTCCCTCTCTCTCGCTCTCTCTCGCTCTCCCGCTCTCCCGCTCTCCTGCTCTCCCGCTCTCTCACTCGATCGCTCTCTCGCCGCTCCCGCTCTCTAACAGTTACATTTTTTAAACTAGTCCGACATATGGTCTCATCCGATTTGATTTCTATGCAATTTAACACTTAACGTTTTTTAAGCTAGTCCGATAATATAAATGATGGTTTGAGTTGTGATTTTTGGCTAAATTTTTGTTGTTGGTATGACTTTTAGCTGAATTGTTATGTCACACACACACATACATACATCCATATCCTACACATTCATCTATACGTATAACATCCCACATCCTATACATTTATATATCCTCATACATACATTTATACATATACACCCTATAAATACATCTATACAACCATTCATTCGTTTATACATCCACAACCTACAAACTACTTACATCTACATACACACTCTACATATACATCTACCTAAGTTTGTACATCCACATCCTACACATACTATACGCAATATACATGTACACCCTATAGAGACATATAAAATCATTATATACACGACCTAAACACCTACATATATACAATCATTAATACATCTACACAAGCATCTAAATTAAATCAAGATAAAAGCCGAAGGAGACAAACATCTACCTAATTCTACAATTTACGGCAGTTAAGCGAGTGGTGCACGACTAACCTGTTTGGCTACTCTAGTAACTCTTTAGTGGTCATTGTGAGGTATCTTGTACCTGTTGCAGAGATACCAAAAGGAGACTCGGTTGCAATTTTTCATGGATGAGAACCAAAAAGCCAAGAACACTAAAATATTGATAATCCAAAGGTAATTAAGTTACACGCACCATCAATTGTTAGATCTCCATCAAGGACTGGTGTTAGCTCTGAGACAGCTACTAATTAACCTTGGAATCATGTGTCCGGTTCATACCTAAATATGATCAATGCTAACGGTCTTGATTTCTATTGAGTTCAAAGCACAGTACACACATAGAAACAGATCGCTTTAGGAGTTAAAAACAAAATCCAAATGCAAAAGAAAAGCAAAACATATCTTCTACTCGTTAAAGGTTGCTTTTTTAAAGAGACCGAGACCAAAATTTACATAATTCGTTGATATACTAAGTGTCTGCTTTTAATAAATCACTCCTAAGTTTAAGCATTCATCAAGAAACATCTACATGGTAAGATACAATCTCTAGCAAAAGCAAAAGGGCTCGTGGATATCTATTTAAGTACAAAGATTCATAAGAGAATTTTTGTACCACTGATAAAAATCCAAACAAAAACCAAAAGATTACTTCCAAATCAATGACCAATCTGTATTCCCCTGAAGCTAGATTAAGATTCAAAGTAAATAGTAGCACTGAAAAGTTCTTCAAACCATGAGAAAGGTGAGTTGCAGAAAATTAGTGTTCCAATAGCATTGAAAATTGATCACACCTGCATATGCGACAACAGGTCAGGCTATCTCCATTCCGTTTTTCTTCGCTGCTCAAACAAAACTCAAATCAATAAAAAATGAACTCTAAGCAGCTTCGTTACTAAAGTTGACTCATCAATTCTACAAGGAAATCGAAAATCCCCAAATCTAAATTCGAAATCCAAGAATGTTGTCCAACGATTAAAACATTTTAGGTAATGTTCGTTCGTCCACCAGAAGAAACTAATTGGAAGCCAAATAGATTCTCGGAAAATTGAATCAATATCCAGATCGATTATTGACAGGAAACATCGACTCAATCAACACCAGTGTTCTAAAATACGGTCTGTACGCTCGTATATACGGTGTATATACGGTATACAGTTTCTTACCGTACTGTTTTTAGGCTATACAGTTGTTTTATACGGTGGTTTACAAAATGACCGTATATACGATGTATCTACAGCGTATATAGGGTGCCGTATATACAGTAACATTTGTTTTATAAATAACAAAAAAAAAATACAAAAGTACGTAGTTTTAATTTAACCAATATTAATCCTAAAAAGTAATTTCGTGAATTTCTTTATAGTTTACTTTCTCCCAAATCTGTAGTTGTTATTAAGATTAATAAATTAGTTGTTATTTTTCTATGATTAATATGATACATATTTTTTATTTATTACTTAAGATTTATTTATATGTTTTATATTTGGTTATTTGATTTAGATTTCAAACTATTATTTCAATTCTGATTAATTATTTTAAATTTTTTTTGTGGTACTCATATATATTAATTTTTTTAATAATTATCATAAATATTAATTATATGTATATATTTATCAAAAATACAAGTTTATTATAATATTGTGTTTATATATGTATATATTTATAAATTATTATATTTTTTTTTTTTTTGAAAAAAAATATCAACCGTAATATCTGCTTATACAACCGTATATACGTCTATACGCTATACGGTTCTCTGCCGTACGTCTAGCGTATAACGTATTTTAGAACACTGATCAACACAAATGGTAAAATCAAATTGAAAATTGGAACTTAAAGGAATTTAATCAGTGAATTCGCCACAAAATTGTAACTTTTATTCAACCCTATACTAATCTGTTCTCCAATTAACAAAACCAATCCAATCAAAAAAAAAATTGATTCAAGATCTGTAATAGTCAGAAAATACCTAGGGAATAGAGGGATAGGAGGAGGATTCGGGTCGTCGTCGGGAGCGACGGGTTGGAATTGGGGTTTCACATCAGAGAAAGACCGAGAAAGACCCGTTTGGAGTTTTCCTGTAACATCCCAAAACTTACTCCCTCCACTTACTTCCTTCACCAACCCCCTCCACTTACTTCTTTCACCAACCTTCTCCACCAAAGTCTTCCACCAACCCCTTCCACCATTTCTTTTCTCATATTTCCCTATAAATAGAGGCTTGGGGTGTTCTCCATTTTACACCAAGAGAAGAGAGAGAAAGAGAGGAAGAGAGGAAAAGGGAGAGAAAGAGAGGAAGAGGGAAAGAAAGAGAGAAGGAAGGAGAGAAAGAGAAATAGAGAGAGAAGAAGTCATCGGAATTGTCGCCGGAAAAGTCACCGGAAAAGTCAAGCCGTTGACCGAGCCGTTGACCAAGCCGTTGACCAAGCCGTTGACCGAGTCGTTGACCGAGCCGTTGCCTTTTACCGGAAAATCGTCATCGCCTCGGGAAAAACCGTAGGAGCCGTCGGGAAGTTNGTCATCGCCTCGGGAAAATCGTAGGAGCCGTCGGGAAGTTATTCCGTCTCGCCGTCTTCTTGAATCAGTCGCCGTTCGTCGCCTTAGCCTCCGTAACCTTCACCGTGAGGAAAACTAAGGTGAGGACTGGTCGTGATCTATACTCTCCTATATTCATATCTATTTCATACTGAGTAGTCTTCGGTTAATGCGCGTATACCTACGATGTATCTATATGAATACACGTATCTGATTGTTGGTTGAATATGGATAAATATGCGCATTTATGAATACATATATATCGTAACTCATTGTATAATTGTTGATGATTGTCGGACTTAGAAACATAGGTTGTTAAATAGAAAACGTTGAATGATTTATAAATAGTGTTTGCGGGTGTTTGCATTGTGTGTGGGAAATTATTTGTGCGGGT
>OVAY01003146.1:0-12764 GCA_900406395.1 Kernera saxatilis | reverse complement strand
GAAACAAAAAAATTTGGCTTAAACATCTTTTAATTTGAAACAGAGGGAGTAGTATAATACAAAATCGAGATTGGTTACAAGATAATTAAGAGTTAAGAATTCAACTAAATATTATTTCTCCAATATAAACTAGGAATTGTAAAACTGTATAAATCAAAAATCGGGACTGGTTACAAGATAATTAAGTACTTCTAGCTATAACTAAATTTTTAAATTTTTTTTTAATTGAATAACAACTACTATAAATTATTTATGGGATTTATGACATCCGTAATATTTTTTTTTTTTGAAGTGAGTGTTAAATTGTATTCAAACCAAAAATCGTTTTTACATCAAAGTGCAACTAGTTTTTGAGAAGAACAGATTTAAGAAGTTTAGCTACGAGTTGCAAACCACTTTACAAGCGCGGTTTCGTGACGAGGATCCTTTTTACGGATTGTACTGATGCGATTACGAACAGTTTTGTCTATCATCATGACCATACGTTGAATCGAAGTGTGATGTTTTCCATGTCGTCTTCCGTTGCGTTCTTTCCATATGTAGTAAATAGTGGCCTAAAAAACATACCTTATTGTTATTGCTGAGTTCTATTTTATTTTTAACGAAATAGTAATACAAAAAAAAAGTATTGTAGGAGTAAAAATTATTTATAATAAATGATAATATTATTATATATTATGTTAAGATTGACCCCGGTCAAAACTATTTCTAGCTCCACCACTTATTAAGTTGTTACGAATTCAACTAAACTAATTAAGGCTCTCAAATTTTGATTACTCTGAAAGTTTTTCTGCTAACTAATGATGAACAGCAAAGACTCTGATACTGTTGTTCTTACAATTCCCAAGTCATGCTCTGTTTTAAATCTTATTTCTGTTACTGTTTAATTAACGAACACATGAGCCATTGCTTCGTCATGGTAATATCGTTTTGTTTTCAATATGATGAAGCTTATGTTTGTGCCAGCGACTTACCAAATACTTTGTTTTGCTATATTCTCTTCTCACTTATATGTTTTTTCTCTCTGCTTAGCTCTGTTTTGCCATGTTTCATCTTCTTTTTTTTTTTTTTTAATATGCTTCACTCTGTTTTTCTCTCCCTTACAAACCTCGTGTAGACAACCGTGGCTATAGCTCTTTGATAAAGCATTTAAATTCATGAAAACACCAGATTTTGTTGACAACAATAAAGAGTTACTTCAATATACAAACCTTCATCATATCTGCAAAGCTAATAGAAGGCAAAGATCACCTTAATTGCTTACTCAGAATAAGAAAAACTCATCCATTTGATTCTTGTTCCTTCTTAGCTCAAAAATGTTTTAACAACTTTCTCGTCACGTAAAAATTGGGTCTGAATCTTAAGAGAATTATGTTAACTCTTCAACTTCAAGTTAATCACCCGATCAATAAACAAGTCTTTAGAATTCTAGATTCAATCTTTCTTCTTATTCTGAAAGCAATTCATGTTTTCTTGTTTTTTTTAATCACAATTCCAACAATAAGCGACATTGGTTCACTCTAAGCTGGAGACAAACTCAAATCCCTAACCCTAACCCTAACTAATGATGGTCACTCCATGCTTTGGACCATTTAGAATCCTAACAAATCGCACTTGGAAGAAAGAGAAAGTCAAGTGACAATCTTTTGGTCTCAATTCCAACTCACAATTTTTCTTCTTTTTTGAAAAAGAAATTTTTTCTTCTTAGTGTTGGACTTTTTTTTATCGCAGTTGGTTCTAGTACCTACAAGTTTGGCTGTTACATTGATGGTGTGCCCCCTCGGTCTAGGATATTCTTCATGAACTGTCGGTCTCATACCTGACACGAAGCTCCAAGCATGCGAATAGCTCGGAAGTACCCCATCACATGGGTGTTCTTGATGGGAAAATATATGTAGTGGAAGGGTGCAAAGATTGCGATTCCTCGAATATGATCGAGACTTTCGATCCTAAAACCCAAACATGGGAGCATATGCCAACCCCTGACGCAGAGAGACATGGGAGTTTTATATTCAAAAGCTTAGTGATCCATGAGCTATTGCTTGCATCATTTTGTTTTCAATATGATGAAGGATTTTTATTTCTCTGGTTAAATATGAAGAATAACTTTCTAATGCTTGACGTGATTTTGCTTTCACTTCAAAGTTATGAACATCTTCACTTGCCTTTTGCATCGGGTTACAATTGTAGATGATTTAGCTTCAATTTGTGCCATTAATTTACCAAATGCTATGTTTCTCTTGCTCTCCTATAAGTAATTTGTTTTGGCATGTTCTCACTTATGTGTTGTCTCTAGTTCTCTCTGATTTGCCATGTTCTTGGTGATCCTTAGTTTCATTTTTTTTAATATGTAAAAAAACATATATATAGTTCTCAATTACCATAGTATTTTACTAAAGAAAAAGAAAGTCAATATAATTCTTAAATAGCTAGTTAAAATTTGACGTGGTAACTTTTGTTCTTGTATTAAACAAAAAAATTGGTCACAAAAATACAAAAATGTGCCTAGTTGGATAATTTTATTATTGTGGTACTATTGAAGTTGAAGATAGATATTTTGTGGAGTTGCTATTTTTAATTATATCCCTATTACACACTTAATCTCATGATTTAAGAAATTAGCAAACGTGTTCACTACTTTAAACACTTCGTCACTCACCCCCAACTCCGTGACTCTATATAAACCCTAGTGTTACGCTTTATCTCGAACCACACTAATCAACAACAACAAAAAGCAAGTATAAGAAAATTTAAAATGACTAAGTCATACACTCTCGTTGCTCTCCTATGCATCTACTTCCTTCTCTTTTCTTCAACTGGTCAGTGATTTATATTTATACACAAAAATTTCATATACTATATAGCTAATTAGAGATTTTACAAGTTTTGAAAACGTTGTGGACGCGATTTAAAACGCAGGTTTGGAGGTGGTGGAGGCTAAGGTATGTAGAAAGTACAGCAAATCGTCGACCGGTGTGTGCTTTAGGTCGAGCAAATGTAATTCCAGATGCATTAAAACGGAAAAGGCTCTATTTGGAGCGTGTCACATTGGTAGAGGTTTCGCTTGTTTCTGTTACTTCAAGTGCAAATGAACATAAGTGAAGTTGGGTTTCTGTGAAACTCCATATGAAGATTGTGTATTTGTGTGTGTGTGTCACTTCTCTTGGTATCGTTGTGTTGTGTTTAATTTGTCTCTTCTTCTGTTTCGTTCAGAATAAAACACATCGCGATGTGCCATTGTATCCTTGTATTTCGTGTGTGGTTATGTTACATGAGCGCTATGTACTTATAATGACCTATATAAAACTATTTTATGAATTGATATTGCTAGTTTAAAATAATACTGTGTTAAACATTTTTCTATTATACAAAAAATGGGCTATTTAAAAAAAAACCGTTGTTTAAATGCTTAAAAAGTGGGAAAACAGCTTATTCATGCTTTAAGTATAGACTTTCGTTATGATCCAAACTCAAACTATTGAGTTTTACGCTTATGCATACCGAACCTCATGTTTTATTTAAAGGGCAATTATCAAAAATACCATATTTTTAAGTTTTGTTTCCAAAAATACCATAGCAAATTTTTTTTTCCAAAAATACCATCATTAGTTTTAGTTTCTTAAAATACCACAAAACTAAAAATTAACTTTTAATCCTCAAAACTAAACCCTAAACCCCCAAAACTAAACCATAACCCCACCTAAATCTAAATTAGTGAACCCAAATAAAAAAAATTAAATTATAAACCTTTAAAATTTGGTTTTAGTTTTGTGGTATTTTCCGAAACAAAAGTATAGTTGTGGTATGTTTGGAAAAAAAGTTTTGTTTTGATATTTTTGGAAAGAACATTTAAAAATGTGGTATTTTAAGAAATTACTCTTATTTAAATGTTATATACTTTTTTTTTGATAACTCAGGGGTTCTGGCCGGAGCCCAGACATCCCCTGGGGGCCCGGAGAGACCATGTGAATGCTCCGGTGGCCAGGACTTGAACTCGGGTGGTGGAAGTCATAGCCGTGACCCCTTTACCACGGTAAATGCTATATACTTGAGGCATGAGAGCAAAAATAAGTTTCCTGAAATCAAATCGTTGGGTTTGTTTTTGTCAACCGGTTGTTACTAGTTAAAGAGTAAAAAGGTTGTTACTAGTTAGAGACATTACATGCAGCTACGATTAATTCATATCAAAATAAATTTTCGACGGACAACATCAAGTCGAAATATATTGATATACCTATATTGACAAGAGATACACTTCGGATACTTGAGAAATGGTTCTCTTTTTCTTTTTTTTTGGTTTAATGTTTAATATTATCGGAAATCAGCAAAACTTAATATATGACCATCTATTTCTCTGATATAATTATTGTCACTCTGCTCTGTGTATTATGACGAAGATCGTCTGCTTCATACACATATTATTTCTTCTCTATTAACTTACTTTCCTTTCAATCTCTTTACCAAAAGATCGGTTCAAACTCGAGATTTTACTGAAAATATAGATTCTTTGGTTCGCAGATACTGTGATTTGAATTTAAATACAAATAAAAATTGATAACTAAATATGTGATGTCGAAAAAAAAAAAAACTAAATATGTGATTTTGAGTAAGAACGTTTTGGTTTCTATAGATTACATAGCATGTACATACAATATTTTGGGTTTATAGTTTAGTTTTACGATCCAACACTTACATTTGGATTACGGTTTAGGATTTCAGGTTAGAGTTTAGTTTAAACGATTTAGAATTTAGTATTTATGGTTTAGAGTTTAGATTTTTCATTTTTTTAATTAAGAATATATGTGTTTCAGTGAGGCTTAATCCATACCATCGACAGTCAACTTATTTGAATGGCATATATATATATATAATATATTCGTGGAATTATATGTTTAAATGAATGAATGTTGATAGATTTTGAAAAACTTACTACCCCATGTGTTTTAGAATAAGTCAATTATATGCTTTAACACGTTATAAAAATAACCAATTACTATCAAATGTTGGAATAATTGGATAATCAGTAAGAAGTCGGACCACGAAACTATATACATATAGCATTATTTGGTTTATATAAATTAGGTGGTACAATTAGGTTAAAAAGTAAATGATTACGCATGTTTATTATGCGTAAATGATGCGTAAATGATTTTGGAAACTTAACTACGCCATGTTTTTAGAATACGTCAAATATATACTTTAACACGTTTTTGAAGTACCCAATTAGTATCCCCATATATAAAACAAAAATCTAGCTACGGACTATTTAAGACTATTGGCTAAATACAACCAACCAACTGGTCCAACTGTATATTATTACAGAAGCTGTTAATTTAATGTAAATCAAGTACAGTAAAATTTGCTAATTTATTCATGAGTCCAATTCACCAGAAAAATTTATTAATTTTTTATGTTTATTAATTTATCAAGTATTAATTTATAGATGTATAACGGGAAAAAGTTGAAAAGTTCTAAGTATCAACAAATGGCCAAATCAAACCTCAACTTCATTTCTCTTTAAATCTTTATAGAAAATCATGGTGTTCGAGTTGACCGGCCAATTTAACCATAAAAAGAATCAACAGTGATTGTATTTAAAACGTTAACTCACTTAGCGTTCTGTTAATTCTAATTAACTCACCCGATTTTGCTTGAAAAAGATTTTCATTTTCTTAACTCACCCGTGAAACTTTCCTAGGCCCATAAATTGCTTGAAAAAGATTTTCTTTTTCTTAAAAAATTTCAAAGAGTTTTGCATATTATCATAGACTATTAGATTCTTTAACTAAAAGAGAATTATAAACTTTTGTAGAGTTATCTCCAAGATATTGCTTAATATTTTGTATTGTGCTTGTTATTAGCATTTTCTCATCTTCCAAAAATTATGCCGAGCAAAGATTCTTTAGTGTTGAACATTGTTCGTTTGTTAGTGTCCATCATGCCTAAATTATCCTAGTCAAAAAAAGTTTGGGATTAAAAACAATGATCAACACGAGTTGATGATTTAATTTTCTCACGTGATAATTGGCGCATTTTTTGCGTATTTTTAAAAGTTTAGTATTTTTTTGATATTTTTCTCAACTTTAAAATTCAAAAAAAATTAAAAATATTCAGAAAAATTCTATCAAATCCAAAATTATGAAAAAATCATTTTTATAATATTATAATTAATAAATAAAAATAAAATTAATAATTAAAAGTAAAATATTAAACTAAAATGTCATTCTTTAAACTTAATTAAATATGGATAATATTCTTAGGGAGGACAGAAAATTGAGATTTTGTGGTTTTTGGCGGGAAAATAAGGTTTCACGGTTTTGACGGAAGAATATGATTTTGCGGTTTTGGCAGAAAAATGTAATTTTGCAGTTTTGGCAGAAAAATACGGTTTTACGGTTTTTGAATTTTGTTAATTAATTTAAAGAGAATGGGTATAGGATGAAAAAATTAAGATGGTATGATCTTAAAAAATAAAAGGGAATTTTAATATATGTATTTATGAATTTTAATATTTAAAAAAAAAAACAAATTGTAGTTTTATTTTTTTTTCTTAATTTTCTTAATTTTTTGATTTTTTTAATATTTTTTGATTTTTTATGAATTTTTTGATTTTTTTTTGAATTTTTAAGATTAAAATATTCATTTTCTTTTTTCTTTTACTAACGGTGTTAACGTTGACCGTTAGTCAACTCTCGGTTTGGCACACTTTTGGTAACTTCAAGGTTTGTTTTAGAAAAAAAAAATTAGTTGGAAGTTTAAAATAAAAACTCAAAAAATTGGATGTTTTAGTTGGAAAAAATGTGTTTAGTTGTAAGTTTTTTATGGGATTTTCTCTAAATTCTAAACCGTTGTCTTAAGCCTCAACGAAACTCATAAATTCTTAGTTATAAACCCAAAATATTGTATGTACATGCCATGTAGTCTATAGAGACCAAAACGTTCTAACTCAACATTACATATTTAGTTATCAATTTAAATAAAAAATTCAAATCATAGTATCTGCAAACCAAAGAATCTATATTTTCGGTAAAATCTCAGAGTTTGAATCGATTTTATGGTAAAGAGATCGAAAGGAAAAGAACATAATAGGGAAACATAATAACATGTGTATGAAGCAGAAGATTTTGTCATAATACACAGAGCAGAGTGTCACTGAAAATAATGATATCAGATTCGTTTTCCGACTAATGTCAGGGGGTAACCGAATCGCCTGTTACCAGACTACTATGTAAACTGCATGGGCCGAAGTCCAAGTCCAGACTTTCCAAATGGATGTGATTTTTGTTTCCAGAGAGGCTCATACCCCAGGGAGAGTGTGGTAGCACATTCCTATGTCTCGCCAACCATGTGGGCTCGACAATTAATTTTGATATATATGAATCAAATCATTAATTGTAGCTGCATATAATGAGTCTAACTAGGCCGTCTAACTAGTAACAGCTTTTTTAGCAACAACCGGTTGACAAAAAAAGAAACCCACCCAGTTGATTTGAAGAAATTTATTTTTTGCTCTCATGCCTCAAGTATAGAAGATTTAAAAGACAAGAAGTTTGGTGTGTATAGGTGTTCAACTCAATAGTTTAGGTTTGGATTATAGCAAAACTTTATACTTGAAACATGAATAAGCCGTTTTTCCGTTTTGTAAGCATTTCGACATCAATTATTTTTTCCACAATAATTTTTTTTAAATAGCCCATTTTTGTATAATAGAATTTTTTTTTTAACACAGTATTATTTTCGGAAAAATTTGGTGCTATCATATAGCTTTCTATCAACTAGCAAATATTAATTCATAAAATAGTTTTATATAGCCCATTATAAGTACATAACGCTCATGCAACATAACCAAACACGAAATACAACGATACAATGACACATATGATGTGTTTTATTCTGAACGAAACATAAGAAAGAAACAAAACACAACACAACGATAGCAAGAGAAGGGACACGCACACAAATACACAATCTTCATATGGACTATGGAGTTTCACAGAAACCCAAACGCAAACGCTTATGTGGTTTTGCACTTGAAGTAACAGAAACAAGCTCGACGGTGTTTATAAAAGCGACACGCTCCACCTATAGCCTTTTCCTTTTTAATGCATTTGGAATTACATCTGCTCGACAGAAAGCACACTCCCTTCCACGATTGGCTGTACTTTCTACATACCTTAGCCTCCACCACCTCCAAACCTGCGTTTTAAATCACGTCCACAACGTTTTCAAAACTTGTAAAATCTCTAATTAGCTATATAGTATATGAAATTGTTGTGTATAAATATAAATTACTGACCAGTTGAAGAAAAGAGAAGGAAGTAGATGCATAGGAGAGCAACGAGAGTGTATGACTTGGTCATTTTAAATTTTCTTATACTTGCTTTTTTTTTGGTTGATTAGTGTGGTTTGATATAAAGCTTAACACTAGGGTTTATATAGAGTCACGGAGATGGGGGTGAGTGACGAAGTGTTTAAAGTAGTGAACACGTTTGCTAATTGTTTAAATCATGAGATTAAGTGTGTAATAGGGATATAATTAAAAATAGCAACTCCACAAAATATCTATCTTCAACTACAATAGTACCACAATAATAAAGTATCCAACTAGGCACATTTTTTGTATTTTTGTGACCAATTTTTTTTTTAATACAAGAACAAAAGTTACCACATAAAATTTTAAGAGGAAATTTGTAAGAATATTACTAAAATTTAATAAATTTTGAAAACTAACTCTTGTTTTTAAAAGTTTGAAAACTAACTTTTTGACATTGGAAATTATTTTAAAATTCAATTATAAAAACATCACACTCTATATATATATAATCGTATTTTTTAGATATCACAATCATATGTTTTGCTATTTGACTTTTGCTTGGTGAGACAATCAAAGACAAAAGTTAATTTTCAAAACAAGGGTTAATTTTCAAAACAAAAGTTAATTTTATTATTTTAATTATTTAACTAATTCTCTAAAATTCATCTAGATTCAGCCAAATTCCGCTGTTACCATTTACATTTTAAATTATTCCGCCAGATTCAGCCAAAAATCACCAAAAATTTAGCCATATTCAACATTTGGATCCAAAACCAAATAATACTATACATGAGTTTCGTGGTCCGACTTCTTATTGATTATCCAACTATTCGAACATTTGATAGTAATTGGTTATTTCTATAACGTGTTAAAGCATATAATGGACTTATTCTAAAACACATGCATGGCGTAGTAAGTTTTCAAAGTCTATCAACATTAAGTCATTTAAAAATATAACTCCACGAATATACATATGCAATTCAATAAGTTGACCGTCGATTGTATGGACTCACCTCTCACTTTGCTTTGGTCTATTTCAATTATTCAACTCATAGAGTTTATAGCGTAAAGCTCGATAAGACAATTTTGATGGTATGCTATGGATTAAAACGACGGCTTGACTGATACCTTAGTTGAATAATAGAATAGCGGAATAGCCGAATTAAAATTACGAAAATACTTAAGCTGTATAAATTTTTCGTAGAATAACATAAAACGGTAGAAAACTTTTTTAGTATATTAATAGTTTTTTTAGTTATATTTTTAGCATGCTTATGAAAGTTTAACAAAAAAAATCTATATCCTAAGCCATAAACACTATAAATTTTATTAGGAAAAAATGTCAAAAAAATGCTCAACTTTAAAAAATACGCAAATAAATGCGCCAACTACCATGTGAGAAGATTAAATCCTCAACTCGTTTTGAACATTGTTTTTAATTCCTATATTTTGTTAAACATTTTTTTTAATCCCCAACTTCTATTGATTAGGCTAATCTAGGCACGTGAGCTATTTAAACAATGCATCATTTAGTTTTGACGGAGACTAACAACTGAGTTTAACCTCGTTAATCTTCATTGTTATGTCACTTAAACAATATTATATGACATAACGATGATGATTAACAGGTTAAACCTAGTTGTTAGTGTCCATTGTGCCTAAATTAGCCTAGTCTATAGAAGTTTAAGATTAAAAACAATGATCAACACGAGTTAATGATTTAATTTTTTCACGTGATAATTGCGCAGTTTTTTTGCTTATTTTTTAAAATTTACTATTTTTTGATATTTTTCTCAATTTTAGACCCTAAACCATTAAAACTAAATTCTAAATCCAAACCATCATCTTAAACCTTGCTAAAGTTAATAATCTCTTAATAAAAAAATCTAAACTCTAAATCATAAACCATAAACACTAAATTCTAAACGGTTGTCTTAAGCCTTAATGAAACTCATAAATTCTTAATTAAAAAAAATAAGAAAAAAAAACTCTAAACTATAAATACTAAATTCTAAATCGTGTAAACTAAACTATAACCTGAAATCCTAAACCGTAAGTGTGTAACCCAAAATTAAGTGTTGGATCATAAAACTAAACTATAAACCCAAAATATTGTATGTACATGCCATGTAGTCTATAGAGACCAAAACGTTCTTACTCAACATTACATATTTAATTATCAATTTAAAAAAAAAATTCAAATCATAGTATCTGCAAACCAAAGAACCTATATTTTTAGTAAAATCTCAGAGTTTGAATCGATTTTATGGTAAATAGATCGAAAGGAAAATAACATAATAGTAACATGTGTATGAAGCAGAAGATTTTGTCATAATACACAGAGCAGAGTGTCATTGAAAATAATGATATCAGATTCAGAGAAAGAGATGGTCATACATTAAGTTTTACTAATTTCCGATAATATTAACCATTAACCAAAAAAAAGAGAATCATTTCTCAAGTATCCGAAGTGTATTTCTTGTAAATATAGGTATATCAATATGTTTCGACTTAATGTTGTCCGTCGAGAATTAATTTTGATGAATTAATCGTAGCTGCATGTAATGAGTCTAACTAGTAACAACTTGTTTAGTCTCTTTAACTAGTAACAACCGGTTTACAAAAAACACCCCAACCAGTTGATTTCAAGAAACTTATTTTTGCTTTCATGCCTCAAGTATAGAAGATTTAAAAAACATGAGGTTCGGTATTGTACGATTCTGAGCCTAGAATCTACCTCGCAAGGAACTTGAAGATGACAGAGAATAGAAGAACAAGAAGAAAAAGACACAGAGGATTTATCGAGTTCGGAGCAATTGCCTCCTACGTCTCGCCGGAAGTCCTTCCCGGAATTCACTAGATCCGAGCTCAAGCTCGAGCTTCCTTTCTCTTTACAAGATCTCTCTCTCTCTCTCAGACTCTTCCCCTTCTAACAACCCTAAATCTCGGGATAGAAGATAATGAACCGATAATCACTCTCATGACTTTATATCTCAGTCATTAACAATAGATCTCTCACGTGTAACAAATAGCACACGTATATTCACGGTTTAGTCTAGACCGACTTGAACCTTCTACTTCACCTAGAGTCTATATCATACTTAGAGAAATACCTTAGATAGAAGGACATAATCTTCAAATCTCCACCTTGTCCTCTATCTTCTTTAACTTGGATCTAGCTTTCAGATGAACTCCACTTCCGGTACATGATCAAACCCGATCATCCTCTTTGATCTCCTGAGAAAAACCCTCTCAGCTTTTATATTCTCCTGAGTAAATCCACTCAGCTGTTTCCCAAGCCTCTTCGGCTTAGTTTTCAGTAACTCTTAGAAACTTCAAAGCATCCAGTAGTTTCCCCACTGGCAAAACTTTGGTGAAGATGTCTGCAGGATTGTACGCTGTTGCAATCTTCACTACATCGAGCACTCCATCACTTATCAAGTCCCTGATGAAGTGAAACTTAACTTGTATATGCTTGGTCCTCTCGTGATATACTGCATTCTTAGATAATGCAATAGCACTCTGAGAATCACAATGAATAGTCACTGCATCTTGTTGAAAACCCAATTCATTCATCAACCCCTTTAACCAGACTGCCTCCTTTGCTGCTTCATTTAGTGCCATATACTCAGCTTCCGTCGTTGATAGAGCAACCACCTTTTGTAAACCAGATCTCCAGCTAATGGTGTTGCCGCCGACTGTAAATACCATTCCTGAAGTAGACCTCCTTTTGTCATAATCAGTTGCATAGTCTGAGTCACAATAACCCCGAAGAATGAACTCACCATCCTTTCTGTAACACAACTTTCTTCTTAACGAACCATTTATATATCTGAGAACCCACTTGACTGCTAACCAGTGCTCCTTCAAAGGTCTGCTCATGTATTGACATACCAACCCAACAGAGAATGCCAAATCCGGTCTTGTTCCAATCATCGAGTACATGACACTCCCCACAGCACTCTGATAAGGAATATTCTTCATGTCTTCAAACTGATCTTGTGCTTCCTTGTCAGTAGCTGCCTTTAACTTGAAATGAATTCCCATTGGTGTAGGAACTGGCTTGGACTGGTCCATACCAAAATTTCCAAGAACTTTCTGTAGGTAGCCCTCCTGTGATATCGTCAGTTCCCCTTTTACTCTGTCTCTAGTTATTTCCATTCCTAGAATCTTCTTTGCATCCCCCAAATCCTTCGTCTCGAACTCTGAGTTCAGAAGAACCTTCAATCTGTTTACTAGCAGCTTGTCCTTAGATGCAATAAGAATGTCATCTACGTAAGGGAGTAGATAGACATATTCTTCGTTCTGATGCTTCTTGAAATACACACAGCTGTCATAGTCACTCCTGACATACCCGCTTCTTTGCATAAACTCGTCGAACCTGTTATTCCATTGTCTTGTGATATACCTCTGTTTTTACCGTTTTTATTAGTGTTTTTATGGATTTAAT
>OVAY01003145.1:0-12772 GCA_900406395.1 Kernera saxatilis | reverse complement strand
TCGATATCAAACTAAAAAAACCAAGTTCCTCCGGCGGAGTGGGATCTCTGAATGAATTGTGGTTTCCTCAACTTTGAAATTCTGGGTGTTGTTACACATTTGGATGATTTCGTTTCCCTGACACTGGAAGATGGTTGTTCATTTCATGGAATTCGATAGATTATTGTAAGAAACAAGTTAGGATTGGATCTAGGAATTTGGCATCTCACTGTTGGAATGGAAATGTTAGACATTGTAAATGGAAATGGTTACTACTTTGGGTTTTTTGGAATGACTCATCTATTGTTCAGGTTAAGGGATGAGCCGGCTGGTATAAGTTTGAATGTCTTCAGGGAGTTCTATTTTAGTCTAGAGATACTTAGGTCTGTGCTCATGATTTTTTTAAGTTGTATTATCCTTTGTATAGTTTGTATCAAACTTTTTCAGGTGGTTGGATCGGCTTGGTTTCCGGTGAGGAACTAATCCACTGAACATGCTACAGAGACTGTTTTGAGTAAGAAGACGGAAACGCAAGAGCAAGCCATGTTACTCTCCATTTATCATCCTCTGGCACTAAGTAGAACTCTGGAAAACAGTTTACGTTTTAAGATGTTAGGTTTGGTCCTTTCTTTCAAAGGCACAGGCTTAAAAGCTGCAAAGTTGTGAGAGACCACTACGACAGCAAATTTTGAACCTTCAATCGAGTCGATAAGCCTCAGAGATATCGATCTCCCCCTCTCCAGATTACTATCGTCTCTGAAAGCTTTGATCCCCTTCCTCAATTAAGCTTCCAGAAATATTACTCCTTAAATGTTCTGCGCACATCTCTTCCACTAAAACTCACAGAAAAATAAGTAGAAACAGCCATGGATTCTGTCTTAAGATACTACAAAGGATATGAAAGATTTCAGGAATGTGGACGAAAAACTCTTTCAACTTTCTAATCTTACATAATCAAAAACAAAACTCTCATCTTGAAAACCTTGAAAGTTGAAAACTTTGGTGTCAAAGGTTCCAATTCCGACCCCAGACGTTGACACGTGGAAGAGTCAAAGGTCAAACCTTTTTCCCCCAAATACTTTCCTAAATTCTCCAAAATCACACACACACCTGTTTACTACGAAGGAGAAAGAAAAGCTAAAGATTGGCGAGAAATGTCTTCCGCTGCAGCTATGGTTTTCAGGGGATGCAGATCGCTTCTAGCTCCTGCATCTCGAGCCACCTCTTCTCTGGTTGCTTCTTCCCGAAGTGTAAGCACTGCCACAGCTGGAGCCACCAAGAAGTCGGCGGCGAAATCGAAGGCAAAGCCTAAGCCAAAGCCAAAGCCAAAGCCGAAATCAGACTCTCCGGCGAAGAAGACGCCAAGATCCACCGGAATCTTTAAGTCGAGCCCTGTGTCTCCAGCTCTCGCACAGTTCCTTGGTACCGGTGAAACTACCCGTACGGACGCCATCAAGGAGATTTGGACCTATGTCAAGTCCCACGATCTTCAGGTTCCTCTTTTCTTTTACTTTTTTCTGCTTTTTTTTGTTAGGTTAAAGTTTGAGTAGAGTTATGATCTGCGAAATGGATAGATTCTCTATTTTCTAATGATATGGGTCTTGCATATAGACTATATTTCCTCTTCTTTGGGGTCATATATATCAGTTTTCTTGATGAACTTGGTAGAGAAGTGATCACCAAATAGTTTCAGCATTTCTTTCTTAATTTTTTGTGTAAATGTTTTGTATTAGAATCCTGCGGACAAGAGGGAGATTTTCTGCGACGAGAAACTGAAGCAAATATTTGAAGGGAAAGACAAAGTTGGGTTTCTGGAGATTACAAAACTCTTGTCCCCGCATTTTGTGAAGACTGCTTGACAATTGGCTTAACAGGGAAGATGCTGATTTGGTTTTTTAGTAAGCTCCTTTTTCGAGTGATCTTGTGTTGTTAACGTTGTCAATATCTTTGAAACTCTTGTCATGCTTGTTAAAAAAATATCCCAAACATGGTTTGACTAATGTTGACTTGTGAAGAAATGCTTTGGCATAAGTTTCCAAACTCTAAATCTTAATCAAATGTAATCCAATGGAGAGGATTAGGAAGTAAGAAGGTTTAGTAGGCTCCAAAAATTTCAAACTTTGAAAGAAACAGAGTCAACGAAAGAGTAATAAAGCAAAAGAACTCAAAAAGTTTCTTTTTGTTTTTTTGGTTATAAGTTATATAGCCATGATTTTGAATGACAATTAAACCAAAAACCAATTTTCCATTCCAAAACTCACTTTTTCATCCACGGAAATGGCCATAGCATCAGCTTGCTCGATCAAAATACTCTTGGCGTATGTGTAAGCACATTCTGAAAAACAATTAAAGCTTTATAGCAAAAAAAATGTAAAGATTCAAATTCTACTCAACGCTCTGATTCCTACAATTGGAATCAATCCAATTCCATCTGTTCCTGGGAAGTGTCATCGACATAAGCTTTACCTTCAAGAATCAGTTCCATCCGCTCAGGAACTAATATGAGGTGTATGTCAATTGTTCGTAATTAATCCCCTTAGGTCGTTTTTAAGGGAATTAAGGAAGCTACTACTGCTACAGGGTTGATTCATTAATTAGTCTCTTAGTGTCTTATTAGATTGTACGTAGTGTTTTTCTGATACTCAAAACTTGAGATTCTAAATTAGTTAAGAAAATGATGCTTTTCTTTCTTGGTTGTTTTGAGGGATCATGTTTTGGAAATTTGATCTAGCCACTAGTAATTGCATCATATATATATATAGTTATATAGTGACTTGTTAAGCTCCTGATCAACACTTAAAAGAGGAGAAAGAAGAGACAAAGTTCATATCAATTTAAAACTAGAGGCAATAGTTTGACAGGTAAGTGAGAGGCAATAGCTTGACGTAGTCTTCCGCGTGATAACTGACTCAATCAGCATCTCCTGTTTTTCTTCCAGTTTTGTCCATATAAAGGCATGGACCTTCTTTCGGTACTTTGCTTGAACACCACCATATGAGATGAAAACGGTCACTCTTTTGTCTGCATGAACTCTTCCTTTGCACTCGATACACGCTCCAGCTTTGAGAGTCGATATCAAACTAAAAAAACCAAGTTCCTCCGGCGGAGTGGGATCTCTGACTGAAAGAGTTATTCCAAGTCTCTCGTCGAAAACTTCATGATACTTCAACGGACGACTTGAACGATGCTTAGGGTTATGATGAAAAGATAAACACGACCAGTGGATAGAGCACTTCTTACAAAGCTCTACATAATGAATATCTTGCTGTTTCCAAAGACAATACCATCCTTTTGACAAAACACTTGTCGCCACAGCCTCTTTTGTCGGAAGCATTGACAAAATCTTCAACAATAACTCATCAGGCAACTCGCTTATATTTCTCCTATTTCTTTTGATATTTCTCATATTCAAGACTGTACTCTGAAAGAAAAAGAAAAACAAAAACGTTATAATCAAATCAATTTTTGTGTTCACAAATACGATCACACAGATTAAGGCCAAACCTTGCCAAGTAATAAACCCTAATTCACAGAGACTTGATAGTTTTATTATTATTGTTATTTCTGTTTACTCAGCTATCAAATATATAGGCTATATTGATTTACTAATTATTTGGTTTTCCTTTTTAAACTATGAGGATGAATATATGACTTCAGTTCGTAATTCCAACTTTACTGTTTTTTTTTTTTTTTACATATTTCCTTTTTAATGTACTCTCCTATTTCCTTAGCACCAGACTAGAAACCACCCAGCACGTATTCTTCTATTCATCTTTGCTATTTAACATTTATCCATTAAAAAAAAAAAGTTTTCTCTTAATATAAGTTCCTTATCTAGTTATCTCCAATATGTTAAGTTAATATTCTACCAAACTTTTCAATTAGCTTTTAAGCCTTTTCTCAGTGTTGGCCATTCTTCTTCTGAAGTGGACTGGATTTGATGTTTTAACCAATTGGTCTCATTTATTTAATACCCGGAGAAATCTGATCCGAAATGGAAACGAAACCTTGCCATACAAAACCGGAAAAGAAATCTAACACCCGAATTATCCGAATCCCAGAGTGTTTCGTGTAGATAAAGTCATCAACTATTCTACATGGCTGAGTATACCATTCACATGGTTGAAATGAAACTATATTCATTTCATTTCAACTAGTTGGACATTTCTTTATAATTTTTCAAAAAAACCATTCACATGGTTGAAATGATACTATATTCATGACATATCTATGTAAATTACTTAGCAAAAAAAAAAATATCTATGTAAATTATATTCCTAAAATCTCACAAAGGTCAATAAAACCTTAATCTTCACTTAACTCGTAAAAAGGCCTTGTAAACCTCTGAAACCTATGAACCTTCATCTTCACCAAAGGAGCTTTCCTAGCCACAGCTTTCCAAATCATCTCAACTCCATAATCTCCGTCGTCATCCTTTGCCGGAAAACGCAAATCGAAATACCTCTCAACCTCTTTCAACCGCCGCCACATTCTATTCCACTCTTCTCTCCCAATACTCCTCACAAGACCCATCAAAAATCCTTTCTTTAAAGCGTCTGGTGACCGGACAAAGAGACAGAACTCGTTGTAGTTGAGAACGTCCTCGTAAGGTAACTCGATGTCGTCGCTGATGATCACGGGAATACAGTGACTAGCTATGGCGTCGAAGAGGCGATTCGACGACGGAGTATCGCCGGCAATGTTGAGGCAGAACTTGGACGATCTCATTCCTTCTCCGGCTTTGGTTATGCCATGATTTCGTACGCTACCGAAGGAGAAGTGAACATCTTTTTCTTCTTTTAGAAGGTAATATAGTTCGTGTCTCACGAATCCACCCTACAAGATTCTTATCAAATCAATAAATAGATTTTTGAATTTTCATCACCAATTTTAGGTTAAAGAAAAGGAGAAAAGGTTTTTAATCTCAATCCGAATCAAAATCAAACTAGACCAGAAATTTTCTATTTTCCGAATAAAAATGTATTTTATTTCTAACTCTGTAACAATTACTCTAACTAAGCAAACCAAACCAAAATCCAAAATGTCAAGCATTAAAAAGCTTCATTTAAATTTCCACAAATTAAATATTTTTTTCAAGTCTTTTTTTGTTTTTTGGTTTATCTGAAGCACCCACTTAGTATTTTTTTCAAGTCTTATAGTAACAAAAAGCCAAGTGGTTTTAGTTTATCTGAAGCACCCACTTAGTATTAAGGGATCTATGTCTCGATATACGATATCCACATAAATAAATAAAAATAAAAGTTACCTAAAGTATGCAAGTACTCACAGCTTTACGGTAGATGGCTCCTTGAAAGTAGAGCAAGATCTGACGGCCATCAAAGCCCGATGTGTCGTTAGCGTACGATGGAACAAGGTGTTTGTATGGAGCCACAATGTCTTTATCGACATTGGCGACACGTGGCGAGTATCTACCAAAGTCAGCGACCACAAACATCGCCGGATATAGCTTATGCCTTGCCGTCGTCATACTGTTAGGATGGTGCGCCATTATCACATGATCTTTTCCTCCTGAGATCTTCCACTCCTTTTGTGTCGTCACAAATTTCACCACATTGTCCTGTCAAAATTTAAGATCAATTTTTTCGATGTTTATGACGTTTACTCAATGGGAAAATGTTAAAAATCTTTGGAATTGACTTACCTGCAACTCTCTGTCTCGGCTCTTTTTCTGCTGTTGGGTAACCTTAGAGAATCGGTTATAGCTCAATGAAGAGAAGAATGGCACAAAAACAACATCAGCTTCGCTCGAGTTCTTTACACGTATCGCGGCGCGAGAGCTTCTAGAATCTTCTGGAAGCTCAGAGAACAAAAGATCCAATGTTAGCCAATACTCAACACTGTGCTGCAAGTTAAGCCCACCTGGATGGTAAGGAACATTGACTCTGATGTCAGGCCAAACGACATCGTTTCTCTCCGGTTTCCATCCCAATAACCCAAAGTGAAACTCTGGACTCATGTCATACATGTAGACCTTCAATGGCGTTGGAGAAGGAGAGACCTTCTCGGTGCATCGGAGGGTTTCTGCTCTGTTTTCATTAACGGGTTCCTCTGTTTTCGCTCCTCCTCTGTTTTCATCTTCTCTGTTTTGGGGATTTAGCGATTCGGCGTCGTTTTCGTGGGGAGAATCTGTGGATTCTGAGACTGAGATGTAATCGAGAACTCGGTTAGGGTTTGTGGAATAAAGGATTAAGAACCAAGAGAGGACGGAGAGGATTAATATAAACAAGAAGATTATCGATTTCCGAGTGATGATTATTCCGTGATACCGTGAGTTTGATCTCTCAACCATCTCTGTGAAACTAAAACAAGAGATTGGAGAGAGATTTTGTCATGGAAACTAGCAAGAAGAAGAATCATATATCAAGAATCTGTTAATACGATGAACAGATTCGTCGAAGAGGAAGAAAGATTGTGTTTACATCCAAAACCCAGGAGGAAAAATCTGTGAAACATAAAAGATCTGGAAATAAGATTTAGAAAGAAAGAAAGGGGGTTAGGGAAAATTTCCCGAGAAAGTAACGAAGTGAGATTTATTAGAGTGAGAGAAAATTCTGTGGTAGATGAGAAACGATGAAAACGCCGAAGATAGAAGACAGAACACAACACACTCTTTGCTCTCTCTTTCTCTCTCTCGCTTGTAAAGGAAGAAACTGAGTCGTCGACGTTCATCTTTAGACGCGGGGCAATTAAAACGATCTTAGATTTAGCAAAAAAGAAACAATTTATATTTTATTCTTAAATAAAACAATACCAATAAAAAGGCTATATATATATTAAAACAATTAGCGTTCAATTTAGCAAAAGGAGTAATACTTTAGGGATCACTGATTTTGAAGGAAATATTAAAGAAAAATTTGTAAAAAGGTTGTGTGATAGTCAGTTAATGGTAGTCAGAATTAGTAAATGGTCAAAACGTTATGAGTGATTTAATTCATAAAATTTGACTGAAGGTAAGGTTGTAATGATCATATATAATTCTTTTATCAGGGTATTTTCCGTAAATATTCACAAAATTCTAGAACTTGTTAACTGTTAAATATTATATTTTTAAAACTAACAATTTTGTGGAATCATTTCTTTGTTATTATTTTATACCATTTTTTAGTAGTATATTAAAATATTTCTTAGTGACTCCTTGATTATTCATAGATAACGTAACGTCTCTTATTAACGATGAGTTAATCCTTTGCCAAATAGACCTTTAGTTCAATTAACCCAAAAAAAATACTACATTTTCTGATGGAAAAGTACATATATAAATATAATTCTGTAAAATTAAATGTGCAAATCGCATCGTCGGTTGGTCTGTCAACGTTTACGTGGGATGAAACCTGACAGCTCTTTTGAATTTATTTTTAACAACGTTGCGTGTGGCTTAATCAGATCGATATTAATTTCAAAACTAAAGTACTAAAAAAAAAGAATTCTCCAATAAGGCACAAAGTTTTTGAGATCCGAAGACTTGTGAAATGTGGAATTTCTTCATTAAATACCTAAAATATAAATATTTAATTATTTGTTCTTAGAAACCGAACCTTGAATCTAATTTTGAATATTTAATTTTTCATCTTCTGAAATGAAAACAAAAAAAAACAAAATTTTTTTATTTTATTCTTGAAATATTTTGATAAGTACTGTATATTGTTTTTTCACGTTCTTCTTCATTGATTATCAAAGTTATGCAGCGATTGGAGCCGTATAATCAAATTCCATGGGAGTTGATGAAAACAAAATTTGGTTCCTTTTGCAGTAAATAAATCGGTCATTTAAGTGCGACTTCGTATGCCATAATCCTTTAATCAGTGCAGTGGTTTAATGGTTTGCGTTAACCGGTGGCTGACCGACTAGACCAATTAATGATTTGCTGAGTTCCCACGTTTTTTTTTTACTCGGCCCACATAAGGCGAAGCCTTCAATTCTTTGGATCACATTACTTTGGGCTAAAACAAAAGCCCAAAGACCATATTTTACTTGAAATTGGGGCCGAAAAGGGATAATTGGTAAATTTGTCACATGACTCACATTTACTGGTATAAAATTAACAAGTTTTTTTTTTTTTTCATTAAGTTATTTTATCGATTTATTTTCGTTATCTAATGTTCAAAACTTATGATTCTTGATTTCTTGGTTTATCTCTCGGTTTCTAAAGTATTAATTAACGTAATAGTTACATACTATTTCTTTACAGAATTCATGGCATCACCGTTAATTAATTACTAAGTTTAGTCACATACTATTTCTTTACAGAATTCATTTCATGGCATCACCGTTAATTAATACGAAGCCCATAACCACATTGGTTTGCGTTACTTTGGATTTGGTCATCAGGAAAAGAAAAAAGCATGTGACCATATTTGATTAGTAACCAAAAAATAGATATATTTGATTAGTAACTAAAAAAATTATTTAGTTAAGTGATTGTATTGGTTACACACTGCCGGATTTATTTGATGATTAGAACAAAAATTTGAGATTAGTTTTTGTTTCACCCTAATAAAATGTAATACCATGGATAAAGAAGTTCTATTATAGACAAGAATTAGACAAATAATTATCAAGCAGACATGTGAGTGAAAATATAAATACGAAACATAAATTACAAGCACTAATAAAAATTAGTCAACAAATCTTGCATACTTTCTAACCAAGGAACGAAACTAAAACCAGCAAATTCAGAGGACATTGGGATGTGGGAAGCTATAAACGCAAAAGGTTGAGTGCATCTAATTGCAAAATAACTAGACAACAACATTAAATAAATCAATAAAATTAAGGTTTATAAATTATCCACATGGTAGCCAATAGAAAAATATGTGGAGTGAGATTGAAAAGATCCATATAGTAAGTATCAATATATGCTTTCTTCTTTTAAGTTCGGAATTCAAGAATTAAACAAACATGCGTCTACTACTCACTGGTTATAGTGGTCGGTGTTGTCGCCTGTTGGCTTTATTTTATTGCTTAATACGATTTTTAATTGAGAAATAACTAATCTTCTTCTCTCGTTATTATAACATTAATGAATATTTCTGTATAAGGATTGGCAGCACATATTCAGTTCATATTCTTTGATTTTCTACTCAGTTTTTCTAACCTTGTTTGGTTCCACCGATCTCTTCTATCCAAATTTAGTTTAACTTCAAACTACGCAATCACCATATAATTTATATATATTCATACACTTAATTACTTTTTAACTATATACTTAAAAACTACGGAAAAAAAAAAACATGATTACTCATTTCACATATTACTAACCCAAGTTAATAATCGGTTTAAGAGTAATTTAAATTATAAGCATATTTTTCTTTTTACCTGCAGCTGCATATATTGTTACGTATACGTACGGAGAGCGATGAAATTTTTTTTTTTTTAATCTTGAATTTGTCTACGCATGATTTTGAATATACAGATTCTGCCCTTCTGTTTTATTACGTGAACATTTTAATATACTTGTAACTTTGTCACTTGATGTTTACAAGGTTAGATCTAATGGGCAGAATTTGGCTTTACAAAAAGTCAATTTTTTGTCTTAACTATCCAAGTAAGATCTTGCTTCGAGTTGTTAATTAAGGTTTGTGTTTCGGAGAGCAGGAATCGACAAGAATACAAAATCTGACGAACCCAGCTGTCTTATGCTCTTCCTTTTTTTCTTATATGTATTCAATCCAAAAAAAAAAAAAGAAGAAGAAATTATATGTACTGCCTGAAATGCAAATTTTGAATTCGGTTTAAAATCAAAATCACTAAGCGTTTTTTTTTTCAAATATACTAGATAAAACATCCGGTTTCTAAGAATTTTAGGATTTTTCTTTTAATCGTTTTGTATATAGGATGAATTACAGGATTTCGAGTTAGTAAAATGAGTTTAACTATCAAAACAATAAGTGCGCCATGGGCTGCTTGTAATTTTCAGATTCAATTTAACCAAATTTCAAATATTAAATAACAGTAGGTTATTTTTTAGTTATAATTTATTAAAATTCATTGTTGTGTAGCACCCATAATTTAATGTAAATTTGTAATGCAATACTCGTTTAGTTGTCTCTGCTGAGGTCAGAAATTAATTTCCACTAAATACATTATTGGTGGCGCTGCATATTTTATTGACGTCCGAAAAAACTTAATTTTCAAAGAGAATAAAAAGCAATATAATGTTATACAACTTTTTAATAAGTGAGAGTAAGAGCAGTATCAATTGAGAAACTTTGAAAAGAATTTTAGTTATTTTTTAATTATAGATTTAAAGTTAAGAATTTTTCATAAAAATTTTAGATTTAGATGTTTCAAAGGAAAACTCCATTAGGGATTTTTAAATAAAAAAAACTATTAAAATTTTCAATTGATCATGCTTACATAGGTCCATCAAGTGCAATGAATCATGGATAAGAATTGGTTCTTTTGTTTCTTAAATAAGAAATGAATCTACTCTTTTTAATATTTTTTTATTATATAAATTCTAAAAAATGCTCTAAAAACCATCAAAAATTCTCAATTGATCATGCTATAGATCTTAAAAATTAGCTGCTTAGTATAGTAAGTGGGTCCCTACATTAAAAAAATATTATTAATTCCTCTGACAATTTGTCCTACTATAGTTGTTAACCAGATAACTCAAAGCGTAATCATACAAGTCTACTTTTTTCCTTCCACTAATCATACGAGTCTTTTGATTTTGCACTTTGGGATTAATGTTTTGAGTTATATTAAATACAGCTAAGTTGATTTTTTGTTTATTAGAGAGCTTAAAGTATATTTTATGATCCTAGTCTTTCATCGGATTAATAACAATTTCCACCTAAATAATTTTACTTCATACTAACCGACTATATATATATATATATAAGAATGGTTTGTAATAGTATTATCCTTATGTTACCATTCAAAATGAAATTTGATAGAATGTATGTTTTTTTGTCTTAAATAGATAGAATGTACGGTGTTGACGATAAATAAAAAAATAAGCCTACTACAACCATTTCTTAAAGACATGCATGATGCACCGTAGATTGTTTTTTTATTTATTTTTATATATAAATAACTTAACAGAGTATCCCCAAAAAATGTAACAACTACGGGATATATAGACCTAATTAACTAGCATGCGATGGACTATTCAACCAAAAACATGTGGAGCATTGATATATTTTGGAGTATATCGTAATAGGAATTGAAAATCAAGCATATATTATAAGAAAAAAAACATACTAGTAAATTTTAAAAACTCTTTATCGATTTTCTAATTTAACGGAACTTAATTATTATCATACTTGGGAAAATCATTTAACTGATAGTATAATTAGTCAAGACATCATTGATGTACGGCTCGACTCGTTGACTGCACATGTACATAGTACATATATACAAAGGTCAAAGGTGTCGAAAACTGATAGACTTCTAAAATTCTATCTGAAAGGTGTCGATTCTTTCTTTCTTTTTGTTGAAAACCAAGAACATTCATAGCTCTCCACACGAACTTGGAGATCCCTAGACACAGACTTTATTGCAAATCAATTACATATTTTACATCTAAATTGAATTGAACAGACTAAATCTCTTCGTCTTTGAATAGCTTTTGACTTCATCTTATTTTCGAAAAATAAATTACGAAATTAAGAAACAACAGAAGAAACTTTGATTACACGAGAGACTCAAAAAGAAAAGAAAAAATAGATGGACCGTAGCAATAAAGTCTAAGGTAGAATAACAAGGCATCTGTTGCATCAGCACATAACACAAGAGTAAAGCCAGTTCATGTCTGTCTTGGAACCTGTCGATAACAAAACGAAAACAACAAATAACAAAAAAAGGAACTTTTAAGACAAAAGAAAAAATAACTAATTGATAAAAAATCTCTTCAGGATTCAATGAAATCGAGTTAATTCAAGGAGATAGAAAGAGATAGGGGGAGGGGGGGGGAACCCTAATGCCGAATCAGATTTTAACACTCAAGAGAAATGTGTGTATATTCTTGATTCAAATGCGAGAAACCTCGTCAAATCACAAAACTTCAGTTACGGAAACTAAGTCTTAAGAAATCATGTGCATTTACTGCGCAAACCGACACTCATCACCAATTTCAATAAACAAAAAAACAAAAAAAAACAAAAAAAAAAACCGACACTCAGCAATTTGATTGATATTCTATTTCTCTCTCACGAAAGACTTTATATTATTATATTATGATGATTAAATATATTGTAGCAGACAATTTAGGACTTTACCCAATTGGGTTCCATCTCATTTCCTATTTTCAACACCAAAGTGTGGAATGGAGAGAGAGAAAACCAAAAAAGTACTATCTAAGATTAGAAAATTAGCTCAAAAACAAACAGTGTAATAGAACTATTCACGAGGAATTCAATAAGCAATAAAACAAAAACAAATCCAAAAAAATAAAATAAGAAATAGTATATATTTGAGATTGAATTATTACCAGGAAATAAGCTTCACCATGTTGTAAGCTATGCATCAAAAAACCAAACTCATCAGTAGGAAGAGGAACACCTGAGGAATGCACCAAAACCAAATCTTCTCCAAACGTTGCTTTCATGTCTATTCCTCCTCTCATCACTTCTGTCGGAACTCCGTTTATAAACACCGTTATTGCCCCTGAATTTCAAAAATATTTCTAATAATATGTTAAAAAAGTTAGAGTAATTATAGAACATTAGCTATCAAGAACAAGATTAGGCAATATTGGAGGAATAATAACCTAACACTCCAAAAAGTCAGTTCTTTGGTTGAAACTCGTCTGTAATTTGATATATAT
>OVAY01003144.1:0-12773 GCA_900406395.1 Kernera saxatilis | reverse complement strand
AAATAGTTTGGGTAGGTTAGCGATTAAATTTATTAGTTTGGGTGGTATAACGATGAGGTAAAAAGTTTAGAGATAAATAGTTTGGGATAGTATACTAGAGGAGGTCTAGTGAAGTCAACCCAAAATATAATAATTCCATTATACAAGACAAAACTTTGGATTTCTGAAAATATTATATTTAGTAAAAGATTTTGGGTTATATACATGTTTGGAAGATATTTTTCTATATTTTCTCCAAGATGATAATTTTGTTGTAACGCCTTTTTCTAAAATTATACAAAGCTAGGAGAAAAACAAAACATATTTTTTTACATTAAACAACAACATATCTAACATCAATAAATATTTGTCTGTTCTCAAAAAAAAAAAAAAATATTTGTCGTTTTTTCAAACAAATTTAAAAAAAAAAAAACAAATGACACGTGGCAGTATCGGAGCTTATGCTGTTATTATAAAGAAGAACTACAAATGTGCACAGGCCTTCTTCTTCTCCATCTTCTAGCTCCCGACTCAAACCCAAATTTCTGAGAATCTAAGCCATATTCGATCAATCAAGGTCAGCATTTTCCACTGCATCATCTCTCTCTCTATTTTTCGTATCACTCTCGATCTCTCTGTCTCCATCGTCTCTCTCCCCGCCGTTCACGCAAATCGCTCTAGTTATGTGGCGGTGGTTGAAATTTCAGCCGATCACCGAGCTTTTTTGGTTTACATACGTTGCAATACGTAGAGATTTTCCAAAATCTAGCAAACTTTAGCTGAATCTAATCACTTATTCATCAGTCTTCTGATGTCTCTTCATTTCTTAATTCCTTCTCGATTTCTACACTTATTTTGCGGATTTGATTTCAAAATTTTATGTTTTTTCTTTTCAATTTTTATATTATTCGTGTTCCCAATTTTATATTCGTTTGTTACGAATCATGATTAGTTTGATTAAAAGGGTTGGTGTTATGTAAATAGTGATGATGATGCATGCATCTGGGTTTGTGTGGTGTATAGCTGGAGTGGAAGAAAGGGAAAGGGAACCCATTCGTGAGGGGAATAAGATCGAGGTTAAGGCCAAAATCGATGCCTTTGAATGTAGTCAACGATCGCGATGGATCCTCCCGGATTATTTTGACCGAGCCTGGCGGATCATCTGCTGAGGTTTGACTCTTTCCTCCCTTCGCTTCTTAAAAAACTTTTTCCCTAAATTAATTTTTTTTTTTTTTTTTTTGGGTCTCCTGAATTTCACCTTAACAAAAAGGGATTTTGATCATAGCATCGTGGTGATTAGAGAATATCGATATTGATCTTTCAGTGATTAGTACTGTGAGCTTCTTCTTTTTTTTTGGTTATATGTTGATTTTATGTTGTCTGGACTCTGGTCTAGAGAGGTTTAGCTTGATGGAGTCCCAGTTAAAAGATAGCGGTTATGGTTAGAGAAAATTCTACATTTTGTTTTGACTGGAAATGGTTTCAGGTGCTTCTGTATGGAGGACAAGTTGTTTCTTGGAAAAATGAGAGGAGAGAGCAGTTGCTTTATATGAGCAGCAAGGTAAACTGCTGACAAATCATCTTGATTTTTACTCGGATTGGATCAACCATATATCAATCTTGGCATTAAGATCTTTGCTTTTTCGCCTTCTTATCTGAATTATAACGTTTGGTATGTTGATAGAGATGAATGATGAATCCATTCTTCTTCTTAGCCAGGTTGTATCAGATAATCTGTAATTTCTGCTTTTAGAGTAGAAGAATGAGTTCATGAATATGGAACCACTGCTCATTTCAGATGTTCAACTTTCAGTAACCCTGTCTTTGTAATCACTATGTTTTATTTAGGCGCAATTGAAGCCACCTAAGGCAATCAGGGGAGGGTTACCTGTCTGTTTTCCACAGGTTAGGCATCTGAAATCATTTGAAGATACACTGAGAACTGTTCTCCTGTCTTTTCGGGCCGCCATCAACCATACTTTATCATATTTTGCAGTTTGGAAATTTCGGTGCACTTGAGCGACATGGATTTGCCAGGAACAGATTCTGGTCGTTTGATAACGATCCTTCCCCTCTGCCTCCCGCTAACCAGCAATCAACTGTCGATCTAATATTGAAGTCTACTGATGATGATTTGAAGACATGGCCTCATAGGTGTGCACAGTTGCTATTGCTGTTATTTCATTTCAATGTCATCATCTCTTGGCTTAATGTACAATTTGCTGTTGCAGCTTTGAACTTCGTGTTCGCATATCTATCAGTCCTGGCAAACTTACTATAATTCCGCGTGTGAGGAACACCGACCCAAAGGCATTCTCCTTTATGTTTGCACTTCGTAACTACTTGTATGTATCCGACATAAGGTATATTGCTTTTCCTCTGTTTATTTGTGGGCTCATTTAAAGCATCATCATGATCAGAGCTATTGTTGTTGTCTTGGGTTGCTTCGTACCATCTCTCTAATCGAAGTTTCCTCGAGAAGAAGCATAATATACTTTTTTTAAAACGCTTTTGTCTAAGTAATATCACATGGCATCAAATTTGCAGTGAAGTCCGGGTTGAAGGTTTGGAGACACTTGATTATCTGGACAACTTGGTGCGTAGAGAAAGATTTACCGAGCAGGCAGATGCAATTACCTTTGACGGTGAGGTAGGTGATCCATTCCTTTGTTTTCCAGTCAAACTACTAAACAAACAGATTCTCAACGTACTCTGTGCGTTCCTTGCAGATTGATAGAGTGTACTTGAACACGCCAACAAAGATTGCGATCATAGATCATGAGAGAAAGAGAACTATCGAGTTGCGAAAGGAAGGCATGCCAAATGCAGGTGCATATAGAGATTTCTTTAACGCGGCATGATTCATGATTCAATAAGCAAATAAAAAATGATGTGAAGTTTGTTTCTTATGAAGCCATGTTATCTTTGGTATGAGCAGTTGTGTGGAACCCTTGGGACAAGAAGGCAAAGAGTATTGCGGATATGGGGGATGAGGATTACACAACAATGCTTTGTGTAGATTCTGGTGCTATAGAAACCCCAATTTTGTTGAAACCATGTGAAGAGTGGAAAGGCAGGCAAGAACTCTCTATCGTCTCATCAAGCTACTGCAGCGGTCAGCTTGATCCGCGTAAAGTTCTTTACGGGGATCACTGATATCATCACCACAGATATTTATATATAAAATCATACTTGGAAACATCATGAGTCTTATATTTTAATCGTCTGATAATGATTTGGTTGGAGCTATTGCTCTTTTTGAGTTTCTGACTGACACACAGAGAGAATGGCAAATGTAGTATTTTGTAACGTTGCCTTCTGTGTGACGGTCAGCGACTCATGGATGTGTATGGTATGGTTTACCGGGGAACATTAGTATTAATTGAATCGTTTTCTTCATGGAACATTTTGACTTGTTCGTTATTAGGCCATGATCAATTGAGAACTTTAAGAGTTTTTAGAGCGTTTTTTAGAATTTATATAATCAAAAAAATGTTAAAAAGATTAGATACGGTTCTTAATTAAGAAACACAAGAACCGACTCTTATGTGCCACGTNACAAGAACCGACTCTTATGTGCCCCGTGTCTGATCCATGTTAATTTGGATGAAAAAAAAAAAAAAAAAAAAAAATACTTTTTTCTTCTGTTTTGATTTTTCTAAGAACCGATTATTATTATTTATTTTTTTTTAAGAACCCCTAATAGAGTTCTCCTTTAGAGCACCTAAATCTAAAGTTTTTATGAAAATTTCTTAACTCTAAATTTATAATTAAAAAATAACTAAGATATTTTTCTAAGTTTCTCAATCATGCTCTTAGTCACTCAAGCTTCTTCTTATTCCTCATATCACGGAGAATTGCTGCTCTTGTCTATAAAGGTCACTCTTTTATTGCCGTTGGGTCAGGTTGACCGGAAATGTTACTCTGGTTTCATCTTCTTCTTCTTCGTTCGATTTTCAGGCTTTTTATACTCATTTGTGACATTGATTTAACAGTCGAATTGTTCTTGATTTGGGTCATTTTGGTGGTTGCTTATATTCCATTCCATTCGCACTTTTTCTTTGTGACATAAATTGATACTTATTCTTCAGTAACGACAAATTGGCAACGATATGCCTACCTTCTCAGTCACATTGTATTGATTGATTCCCAAAAAGACGATTAAATAAAAAAAGAGGATATTCCCGAAAACAATATGGGCCAATAAAGAGGTCCGTGGATCCTTAATCTTCGAAAGAAGCCCAGGTAAAATATTAAATTTAAAAATATATTCGCCGTTGCCGGGGATCGAACCCGGGTCACCCGCGTGACAGGCGGGAATACTTACCACTATACTACAACGACTGATTTGTTAGTACTAATATAGTATAATTTATATCTAAAACTATCTACAGATACATACAGGTAAAGTTTAAAAACCAAACAAATTAATCTAATAATGTAAAATCTTGTTCTATATGCATCCATTTAATTTTTTTACTTTATCAATCTAAAATTCAATAAACCCAACAAACTTCTCAAAAATTATGATGTGGTTGGTGAGTGATTTAGATTTTTAACTGGTAAGTAAGTTTATTAGAGGGAAGGAACGAGACAAAAGTAAAAGTATTAAACTATTAATGTTTTCCACTGATATTTATTGGTTGGAAGTTTCCTTCCTAAAAAAAACAAAGTCTTTGATTACAAATTTTTAAGATCACTAATCACAATATTAGATTTTTTGTTTTCACTTAGACTACGAAAATATATTTTACGTCAACATAAACTTTTTTATGTTTTTATGAAAAACTTAACTACTTAAGTAGGAAAAACAAAATATTCTACAAATTTTGAATTGATAATAAAAAATAGATTGAGATAAGATGATGCGACCATTTAGTGAATGGTCACATCATATTATCTAAATCAATTTGTTTTTTTAAGTGTATAAAAGTCTAATTTGAATGATCATAATTTTTTTTTTTTACTGAACTGTTGGGTGGGGTGCAATTTCAATATTAACAAAAGTATGTATATATATATATATGTATATGTTTTTTTTGTTATTATTAGAACCGCGTTATATTTTTTTCGTAGTTGTGCCGTCCGATTCTATTCAGAATTTTAATCATTTTTTTTGTAAGAATATAAAAGTCTAATTATTTTAAAAATATGTATATGTCCCTTACGTTTTTTAGTCAATCCTACTATTTAAGAAAGAAAAAAAGAACAGGTGTAATTGTATCTATAAATGGATACGAATATCTAACCTGCGGGATTGATATTCTTGGTTTTGTACAAGTCCAGGTGAAACTATCTAATGTTTTAAGTTTTATATATTGTCATTTTACTATTCATATATAAATTCAGTAGAGACAACAATACAGGTAAAAGAAACTAAAATGTTAAATCGTAACTTTATGGCTTGGTGATGAAGGTAGCCAGCCTGTCCCTACAAAAAAACTACTCATTTACAAATTTCCATCAAGCTCGTCTTCCGAAGCTCCTCGCTGCTTCGTAGTTGCACAGAACCTTACAAATCTCAGGTTCGTTATCCGAACCAAACTCCAGTCAAGCTAAGTCAACACTAAGATTCATTCTCCGAGCCTGGCGTTTGCTAATTGTGCTCTTGAGAAGCTTTCCTCGAAGCTTAGGTTCAGAGTTAACGAACCTCTTATAAGTCTGCCTTTCCCGCTCATCGACACACGTATATACTTCCTCTCTCTCCAAAGTCTCGTCCTTTCTCTTTGCTCTTCACTCCATTTTACTTAGCCTAGTGGAGAAAGCTATCTCTCTCTCTCTCTCTCGATCGTTCTTTGTCTTGGTAATTAATCATGGAGAGGTAAGCTAGAAAACCCTAAAACCTTAATGTCAAGATCTGTTAAGAGCCCAGATTTTGTTGATATAATTTCACTCAAACTCTAAGACGATTCGATGACTCTATACGTTTGTTCCAAAATCTTGAAAAGATTGAACTTTTTTGTTTTTATCTTCGTTATGAATAAAATGCAAAATTTCAGCAATTCTTCTTCTACTTTGAGCATTACTTGAATCTTTTTCTCTGGTTCAGCTTAAGAATCTAGAAAAAATATGAGTGACTCATGAAAGCTCCTCTGTGTTGTTTCCGACAAGAGATGCTTGAATCTAGTACCATAGTACCATAGTACATAAACATGTTTCTCGATCTTCTTCGAACAAGTAGAGATGTTAATAACCTTATATGGCTTTGCTCTTGTCACTACAACTATGGAAACTCTACACAGGGCTTGGATTGTGGATGGTCCATGGATTGCGAGGAATGTAAAGAATCCCTCTGTGTCTTCAGCTCTCCAGATTAAAGACTGTGGAGCTCATATCAACTGCCCTAACTGTTCTTGCCGCATCGACAACAGCAATGTGAAGAACAACTAATTTAGAACACTCGTAGCTGCAAGCTTATGGACAGGAATACTGAATTGGGTCTTGGTTTTGGTTTGTCAGGTACTTACTCCATGGACAGGACTTCTTAAAGGTGTGAAGTTCGAGCCAACCGATGAGGCAGTGATCGAGCATTTGGAAGCCAAGTGTGGGATTGATGGCTCAAAACCACATCTTCTTATCGAAGACTTTATCTGTTCAGTGAATGATATCAATTACACTCACCCTCAAAACCTTCCCGGTAATAGTTAGAAGAAAAAAATTCATCCGTTAGTTTGATGTTTTAAGTAGTTAATCAGTAATCAATCACTCATTGAAATAAGTTAGTATTTTGTTTGCAGGTGTGAATAAGGATGGAGTTAGTGTTTTCTTCTTTAACAAGACGGTGCACGCATATCCAAAAGGGGAGAGAAAGAGGAGAAAGATCACACCAACTTGTCTGAAGGATGAATCAATTCGCTGGCGCAAGACTGGTAAAACCATACCAGTGATGCTTAATGGAGTCCAGAAGGGATGTAAGAAAACCATGGTGCTCTACAAGAGCGCGAAGAAGGGATTTAAACCAGAGAAATATAACTGGGTTTTGCACCAGTACCACTTGGGAACAGAAGAAGAAGAGATAGGACAGTATGTTGTCTCTAAGATCAAGTATCAGCAACAAACGCAATGGGAAAAAACTGCATGTGAGAGTGAGAGTTTTGGGGTTCGAGGTGGCCCAAGAACGCCGAAAACTACTACTCCTACACCACCTAGCCCTCTGATTTCTGTTGCTGAGGATGAGATAATGGTTGTTGATCCATTTTTTCAGGTTAGTTCCTTTCTCTGCAAGTATTGCTGACGTGTTTTTTCATGCATTATAGTTTATGTTTTCTGGTAAAATCAGGGGCTGGAGAACATTCCCGAAGCTTATTTTGGTTCGTCCTTTGTGGAGAAGAACCCTAATCATTGGGATCTCGACTTTTTAGTTTCAGATTTGGGGAAGGCTGATATATGGACTCTCCCTGATTTCGGTTCCGTAAGAAGTTAAAGAAAAACACTTGTTTATAATTTAAAAGAATCATTGAGAAACTTGAAACTAAGATCTTTTGCGGATTTTGCTGTTTGCTTCTGAGGATAGCTTAATGAATTGGCTGGGATGATGACTTTTGAAGCGCCAAAATAAGGATACTAAAATGGTGTTTTCCGAGATAAACGACAAATGCAGAGAAGACGAAAGGCAAAAGCTGGAGTGAGTAGGCAGTAAAATGAGAATCTATCGCCAATGGCTTCTGTTTCTGTCATCGGAGACACCAAACATTTTGATTTCCTCGGATTCCTTGGAAAATCACTTCAATTTTCCTGGGAATCCTTTCTTCTTCTTACAATCATTTCATCTTCTTCGCGGTTCATTAAACTTCCGAACTCTGTTTTTTTTTGTTGTTGTTTATGTGTTACTTTTGTAAACGATATAGTTTCAATGGCTTCAAATCTGCAACGGTTGTATTATTTTGGTTAAGAAAAAAGTTTAGGTATTAAAAAATTTATTGAAATTTAGTTGAGGTATTTTTATAGAATTTTTATCGAAGACTTCTGGCCATAATATGCCAATAAAAACTATCAAAATCTGTCAAAAATATGTCAAAGTCTGACAAAAATCTGTCAAAAATCTATCAAAAGTCTCCAAGTTTGCAGAAAATGCCAAAAGTGTACCACCAGCTGTTGTATCTCATGATGAATCATTTACGTATCAGTTTGGGGAATTGATCCGAGAAAACAAAACTAGCCTAGATTTAGCATCATGAGATTTAGCCGGCCATGAAGAGTGAGTGACGGTAAAGAAGGTTGATGAGCTGCCGTGGAAGATCGAAAATCCAAGTAGTTTTTTTTTTTTTACAAGTAGTTGGTTTATGTATTTTCTTTTGTCATTTAATTTATAAATTTAGTTTAGTTTTTTAGAATATTAAAAAAATAATGATATTTTTGTTATTATTTTAATAACTATGAAATATATTGTGGCCTTTAAGTTATTTGGGAAAAAATAACAAAATAATGACATTTTATTATTTTTTTGAAATATAATAAGTACTTCGTAATTAGCCTTAAAATTGGATCACTTCATATAATTTTCCCAATAAAACATATTCTCTTCACATTATTATCTTAACATGTATCATTTAGATAAATCGCCATTATTTATTTATCCCTACGTACGATGCCTTAGGGTCTCTCCAAAAAAAAAAATTAAATATAACTTCAAAAGTATTTCTATTTTACATTATAGTCTTTACTATTGAACATAATCATATAAAATTATAAAACTTTTATAAACAACTATAAAACATACATTAATAAATATTATATTAGACATAAAATTACATAAAATTACACAAAATAATAATAAAAACACACAAACTAAATCATAAATTACAAATAAATTATCAATTTATTGAATTTGCTTAATGTAATATAGTTGTTGTGTAAAATATATTTTTATTTTATTTGTATAATATTTATTTGTTGTGTAAATTCACTATATAGATGATGCATATAATTGACTAATATCATAGAGTTATATAAAATGATAAACAAAAATATTAGTAAGGTTCACTATATAGATGAAGCATATAATTGACTATATCATAGAACTATATAAAATGATAAACAAAAATATTAGTAAGATTCACTATATAGATGAGACATATAATTTGCTATATCATAGAACTATATAAAATGATAAACAAAAATATTAGTTAGATTATTTATAAGATATATTTAATTGTATAGTAAGATTAATTATAAGATATATTTAATTGTAAAGACTAAAATGCAAGAAAAAAAAATAGAACCTTACATTTGAGATTTTGAGGTTGATTTTGGAGATGCCACTTTTCTTAAAACCTTTTTGAATATAAGTAACATCACATGGCACCATATTTGTAGTGAAGTTTTGGAAAACTGTAACGTCAATGCAATGAATAATCAATCATACCGTCATGGGAGATCAATTTCAGCCCTTGTCTAGTCTAAGAAATATTTTTATTTATTTCCCATATTTTTTATTTTTCAAAGGAAAGGAAATCTCACAAGTAAGAGAGACGAAACCAGTTTTGTATCTTCTTTTTGTTTCATAAAACAACTTTATGATATTGAATACCCAAAAGAAATTAAGACAAATTCGAAATTTAAAGGAAAAATAAAAAATAAAGATTACAAAGAATCTCAGGATAATGTAAAGAAATCACTAAATTGTACAGACTAAAAGCGAGAGAGTATGAAAAGAGGATGAAGTAAAGAGAAAGAGAAAGAGAGATAGAGA
This sequence comes from Kernera saxatilis, assembly GCA_900406395.1. Taxonomy (NCBI): domain Eukaryota; kingdom Viridiplantae; phylum Streptophyta; class Magnoliopsida; order Brassicales; family Brassicaceae; genus Kernera; species Kernera saxatilis. The sequence goes on along the minus strand of OVAY01003144.1, from coordinate 3,103 downwards.
GAGAGAGACTATTCCAGCAAAACTTCCCAACAACATGGGAACACTTTGGAACATGGTCAGTATTATAAGCAGACAAGGTTATATACCCTCACGAGAGAGATGCTGAAACCAGAGACTCCACTTATCAGATCACTCTCCACGAGCCCCAAATAAACTGTACCATCCTCTGTTTCACACTCCCTCTATTGACAAGCCGTTTCCCTCAAATAACCTAACGACTACAAAGACTGATAAGTAGGAACCCTTATCAGCCACTTTCCCGTATGCAGTTCCCAGGTAATAAGTATTTGTAACTCTCAGCTTTTTCGATCAGATGAGCCGGGAGATGAACAGCGGAATACGACCGCGGGATTGGACCTAGTTTCCCGATGATTTCCCGGAATGTATACTCTTCAGGAAGCATGTCGAACAGATCAGTTCCTCTACATATCACATCTTGGATTCTTTTTGGACTTAGGTAATGAGAGAATCTGACCCGGTCGTTGTGACTGTACGCTTTCATCTTGAATATGAACTCGCTGATGTGCCTGAAACAGAAACTGCAATGCCAACCCGAATCTGCTAAAAGAGTGTTGCCTTGACGGAAGTGAGCGTATCGGGTTTTTCCGGGCTTGTATTGATGAATCGAAGCTCTCCAGCTTTTGTTGTCGACGAAATACTCGAATGAGTACAAGTAGTTTTTCAACTGAAGATGAAGAATCGGTGGATATCCGTCGCACCATCTAAGCAAGTTGATGGTATGAGCGCTCGGAATCTCATCGACATCAGACATTATCAACAAATCGTCTTCTTCTATACCCGCGAGTCTGATAAGCTGATCCAATGCAATCCTCTGGTACGCTTCTTCCACAAACGGGTTTTCGCCTCTCTTGAATCTTCCTCCGATGTTCCCGTAAGTCAGCCTCGGCTCCACGAACTTGAACTTCCCACGGTTCCCAGCGAAAACCAACGGTTTAGGCAAACCGGTGAAAGTCGAGTTTGATTCAAGAACCACAAATTGTGTTATGTAAGGATACAACTCCTTCCACCGGATAGTGAGCATATCGACTTCATTACTGAACAACACAGCATCGAAGACCCTTCTTGGAGATTCACGGTGTTTCCAGCCATGAAGACTGCAGAGCGTTTCCATGGAGGCGTTCTCATGGTAGTAATGGGGAAGCGTTTGAAACGGCTTGGGTGGCGATTCCCAAAGCGGTCTCAAGAAATATGTGAGCTTCTGACCGTGCAAATAGACTCCGAAGATTAAAATCGGCACAATGGTCAAGAAGAAGATATATGTCTTGAAATCGAGTCCGCGTAGTACACATCTAACCCTTGAGAAGGCCTTGGCTGCTCGAGAACCATCCTGCAAACAAAAACCAATCCAGAAAAAGCTCAGAAAAGTTTCACACAAAATCACAGAATTAGACGATTAAGAATCAAAACAATATCCACAACAGTTTCTAATGTCCCTTCAGAATCGAAAAAAATCTCTTAAAGAACACAAATTAGAATCCAATTCGAGATAACGACAGCATAATGCTTCTAACGCTACAGAGATTTGTATAGTGTACACACAAACAATCAAACCCTAAAACAAATTCCGCCAAAATTTCCACAATTCCAAACCAAAATATGTTTGGGGATTATCACAAAACAAAACCTAGAATTGTTTACCAAATTCGGGAGACAAGAGGTTACATTAAACAATTCTCCACATGTTTTCAGACAAAAACAATCGAAAAATCATCCAATCGTCCTCTCGATTCTTAAATCCCGACAATTACATAAGATTAAGAACCACAAACCCTCTGACAAGTAATATACAATCAGAATCGGAAAAGGAAAACCGCATTACTACCAATTCTCAACCAATCTCAGAAGAAAAACTGGTATCAGAATCCCGATTTCCTTAATGCCAATCAAGGCAACGAACAAAATCCAAAACCGATTCATAACGAAATCGATAAGAAATTAGAGCAAAGTTACGGAAATCAAAAAGAGATTAGGACTCAGAACTCACCTGCCCACAAACATCTTCGCAGATATCGTCCGTCTTCTTAGAACTGTAGTATCCATCGGACATGATTTTACCCAGAAGACAAAAGGAGTTTCCTCGGGAAAATTTTGCGAAGAAGAATATCGAACCCCGAAAACCGAAGCCCGACAAATCAAAAATTTCTCAGAAACTCGAACAATAATTAAGAAGAAAAAACAGAGAAGTCTCGGAGCATAAATATCCAAAAAAAACTCTCTTATAATCTAATCCCTCTCGTCTTAGGAAAACTGTAACGCCAATTATAGCCGTTTGATGCTTTTTGGTTTATATATATTCCCAAAACTGCTGGAATTAATTAATTTTATTGACATTAATTAAGGGAATTTTTATTAGCTTAAACAAAAAAATAGGGAAAATATTGTTAAAGGCAACTGGAGTAATTTCATCCCTCGGATGTTAATATAAGCGGGTCTGGATATTGATCCTACGGTCAGAATCCTTTTTTATCGTGCTGATCTGTCAATGAAGCTATTTGTCAAAACATAATTTGACAAATTAAAATTTAGAAACGTATCAAAAAAAGTTTGACAAATTAAATTTTAAAAATTAACTTTAAACCTAAAATCAGTAAGTAAATTAAAATTTACAATTTGGATTCAGCCATTTTAGGTAATGCCGTATAATTGGTGGTTAGTATTTTTTAACTTTTTTTTACATCTTTTTAACTGTGGGGATAATTTAATTAAATAAATAAATAAGTTGATGCATACAAATCTTTATTCAATACTCAATACCAATATAATTGAGGTGATAAGTTTGGGCATTAAATTTAGGGAAATTACCATAAAAAAAACATCCAACTTTTTTATTTTTTTCAATTTAAACCTCCAACTTTTTCGGTTTTCATTTTAAGTATTCAACTAATTTATTTTTCTTAAACAAACCTCCAACTAACTCAAAGTGTGCATAATTGAGGGTTGACTAAGGGTTGACTAACGGTCAACGCTAACTTTGTTTAATACCATTAGTGATAATATAAATTATTAATATTAAATAATTTTCAAAAAATTCAAAAAAAAATACAAAAAATCCGAAAATTCCAATTTATTCGAAAAATATTAA
>OVAY01003143.1:0-12777 GCA_900406395.1 Kernera saxatilis | reverse complement strand
TTTGTTGAAAACACAATTGTAGGCGTCGCATGTTATGACTTCTATAACACTAGTATTATTATAACAATGAAAGTCTTGCAAATGTTTTGGAGTTTTCTTTTGTCTGTGAATCTTGGACTCGGAAGGAACCAAAGCCTCAGAAGATAACACATCATTATGAGGATGTGCATCAGAAGATATTTGCACAAGAGGAAAATGATCATCATGGATAGCAAGAAACTGTAAATGAGGAAATAAAGTCTTTGTAGCATCTTTAATATTAGACGAGATGAAAGGAAAGATTTCCTCATGGAAAATGACATGTCTAGAGACAGAATCGACATGTGTCTCTATGTCTAACAGCTTATAACCCTTGTAGCCAGATGGATATCCTAGAAATATACAAGCAGAGATCTAGGTTCAAACTTATGTCTATTTTTAGGGGAAGTAGAGCTGTAGCATAGACACCCAAAACTCTTTAAAGCCTGATAATCCGGAACTTTGCCCATCATTTTCTCATAAGAAGATTTGTTCTCTAATACTGGACTATGCAATCTATTGATTAAGAACACAACTATGAGAACACAGTCTCCCTAGAATTCTAAAAGGACATTTGACTGAAATAAGAGGGTTCTAGCTACATTCAATATCTGTTGATGCTTTCTCTCTACCACAGAATTCTATTCAGGTGTTTCAGGGCATGAATGATATGCAACAATCCCTTTCTCAGAGAACAAATCATTGAGTTTCAATTCATGAGCATTATCAAATATAACATATTGGAATTTTAGTTTGTACTAAGTTTCAACCATTGCAACAAAGCCAAGAAAAATATACAAAACATCTGATTTTTTTTACATCGAATAAACCCATGTAGCCCTACTATAATCATCCACAATGGTTAAGAAATACTTGAAACCATCAATGGTAGGAACAGAAAAGGGAACCCATGTATCAATGTGAACTAATTCAAACGAAATGTTGCATATATTATGTCAAGAATTGAAAGGAAGACGTTTATGCTTAGACAAATGTCAAACATGACAAACATGGGAAGTCTTTTTAGTTATCTTTGAGAGTTTGAAATGCAATACATCAGAAAGAGCATCCATTTTAGACTGAGATGGATGACCCAATCTATTATACCAAACATTTGTATCAACTGTAAAACTAGAACAAACTGGTGGAGAGGAACAGATGGTAGGAAGTACCTTTCAAAGAAACAATATGATTAGAGTCATTGAAATCCATGACATATAAATTTCCAACTTGACTACCTTGTCCAATCATCAACTCCCATGTAAGGTCCTGAATAAACCATTCATCAGAGGTGAAACTGGCGGTAGAACACAAAGTCTTTGTTAACACACTAATACTGATTAAATTGAATTTAAATTCAGGAATGTAAAGCACATTATGCAGAGAGATAGCATTAGTTAATTGAATGAATCCTATGCCCACTATCTTAATAATATAACCATTAGGAAGATTCACATAGGTTCTATCTACAGGTCTTTGTTATGAGTGACATGATGAGTAGCTCCCAAATCTAATACCCAAGCTCTAAGAGACATTGTCGGTTATGTAGATACGGAAGAAACAAGCATGTCATCATAAGAGTTGGAGTATAAATTCAGAAATTTACCAGAAATCTGTGAGATAATTAGTAGGGGCACATGACCGGTCCTCCAGACAGGTCCTCTATTTGTTCGCGTTTTGATGCACGAGCTCGAAGGAAAGGTGTGGGAGATCTGTTACGTGTGAAGGAGCTGAGAACGATCCGGAGGACCGGTCTACAGAGAATTTCGGCATACCAGTCACAGATAGGGGGTTGGACCTTCTTTTGTCGTTTCTATTCGATCTTTGAGCAATTGAGTGTTTTTTTCCATGGTCTTTTCATAAGTTCCTATAAAACAAAGTAAAAGATAGATAAAAAAAGGCTCCAAGTAAGTGATTAAAGTTAAGTAACTATGGGATGCCTCCCATAAAGCGATTTGTTTAACGTCATTAGCTCGACTTTGAAGCGTTTAGGTTTTTGTTAGGCTTGTGGTGAATGGGGCAAGGGGAGTGAATCTCCTTTGGCTTCTTCGTGGTCAGCAAGGTATCGCTTGAGATGTTGACAACTAATGGTGAATTGGCATCCATGCTTGTCCCAAAGAATCACTTCACCTTAAAACAACTTCAATGTATTATCCACATTTTCTTTGATAGTTTTTGCACATTTGTCCTTCAACTCCGAGGGAATGATTATTATGAAATTATAGAAGGGTTTTGAGGCTCTCTTATACTTCACTTTGGGCTCAATCACATCTCCAATAGTTCCCTTTGGATTCAAAACTAACTGAGGATCATTATGGATTATTTTGGGCCTAGATTTCGTCGGTTTACTCGATCCTTTAGGTGTAATGTTTGGGGCAGCCTCTTGGTTGTTTTTGACCTTGTACTTGGCATCACTAGTTTCCAATTTTGTCCCCTTGTCTTTGAAGACAGTCATACAACAAGAATCTCAGGATATAAGACTTTTTCTTGATTTTGGTGAAAGAGATACGCCGATTAGGTAGATCAACAACCGCTCCCACAGTTGCAAGGATTAATGGCCTTTGATGATCTCCATTCATATCCAAAATGAGAAAGTCAACAAGAAAGAGGCAGCCTCCAACTTGTAGCATCAAATTAGGTATAAAGCCTTATGAAGTTGTGGTAGAAGCATCCCCAAACTTGAGAGATAACGTCAAAGGGCTTATGTCAAATATTCATAGCTTCTCTGCAACGAACTTAGGCATCACGTTCACATTAGCTCATGTGTTCCAAAGAGATTTTTTGAAATCCAATCCATTGATTGAGCAGGGAACAACAAATTATCTAGGATCTTCTATCTTAGGCATCTTCCTTACTCAATATCATGGGTCTTGGTGAACTGGCTCGTCAGCTTCAGGTAGGCAATAATAATGGGTTAACCCTTGCTGGTGGATTCTTAGAAACCGTTGGGTTGTCCTCAACTTTACTTGGAAGAACACTAGCTCGTCTTTTGACATCATTTGTTGTATTAGCTACTTTAATATCAAGAGCATCAAGTGACTCGATCTTTCCAATCATCATCACAAATTTTCCATTGAGATCATTGTATAAGCTATCAATTTTGAATTTCAAATGTTTGCACTCTTTTGTTGATTCTCTACGAGCTAATGCATTAGAAGCTCAAGTTTGTTGTTTTGAGGTGGTGGTACAGCAGATGAGCGCACTAGATCTGTAAGAGAAGCTTGGAAGTCCTAAGCTTTAGTGTACTCTACCAAAACGTTTTCTACATCTACTTCCTTTTTGTTTTCAAGTGTGATGGCATTAACACACCCGTTCTTTGGATTTTTTTCTGCATACCCAGGAAGAGTACCAACTAGTGTCTTAATAGTGTTTGCGGTTTGGACCAATTGGACATCCATCTTCTTGACATGTGTTGAGAGCGATTCAAACTTGTTGTTAAAATCATTGTACATGTTATCCACCTTGACATTGATGTCACTTGCTGGTTTTGGAGAACATGTTGCATCAAAATCTCAAGCTTATTGGCCTAAATACATGAGTTGGAATGGTAAGAGCTTGCATAGGGGCTTGGAAGGTGTTGAATTGTTGTCTTTGCTGGAAGTTTTGACCGAAATTGAACCCTTGCCATTGTTCTTTAAATCCTTGCTGGAAGGCTTGTTGTTGAGGAGGATAGACTTGACCTTGAGGGTTGTCCACATTAGTACTTATGTAGGACATATTTGGATGGTTCCTGTAATTCTGATTGAAACCTCTATTCAAGAAATTCCCTCGAGTGGTGAGGTAGTTCACGTCCTCTTATTGCTCATTAGATTCATTAGCTTCAAGGTCTTGGTAAATCCCAGCCTGTGCTGTCCCCATAACATCACAAAAGTGGACAACTCGTTTATGGCCATGAGATAGATGATTGGAGAGATGAGCTACCATTGTCTTGAGTTATGCTAGCTGCATGTATTCTGAATTCGTGGAATGTGTTGTACGGTCGAAACCAGCTCCATGGTTGCTCTAAGAAGTAGCTAAGTTCTTCGCCAAAGAATAACCATCTTCCACATCTTAGTCATAAAGTCTCCATTACTTGCAGTGTCAAGAGATAAGCGATAATTGGGTTCAATTCCTCTATAGAAATTGTTCAAAATGTGAGCATCTGTAAACCCGTGATGTGGACGATCTCTTAAGTACTCCGTGTAGCGATCCCAAGCTTCATATAGATACTCAACATGACCTTGTTGAAATCCTTGAATCTTATTTCTGAGAAGGTTCGATCTAGACTTATTTAAGAAGTTTCCAAGGAAGGCAGCTTTGCACTCATCCCATGTGGTGATTGATCCTAGGTTTAGGGACTTCAACCATATGTGAGCTTTGTCATTTAGAGAGAACGGGAAGAGCTTGCACCATGTGTATATATACACACGTGCACACACACATTTAGGTTTTAGTTTAGTTGGGCCCTTATTGGGCTTTATTGGATCTCATACATGAACAGTCTTGACACTTTGTACAAAGTGTTCACAAAGAAAATGGATCGTAAAGCGCCTTTTATATTCTTTTCGTTTGGGAGAAACAAAACAATAATTTCATATTGTCTAGTGTTGTGCCATGCAATAGAAACATATTAATAAGTTATTTCGATACCACAAAAGGCAACATGAAAAAAATGAAAGGATTTGGTGAAATGTTGAAAATTCAATTAAAATCACCTCAAAATCATTATAGGTGTTGCATCTCTTTTACTATATGCTATTGAAATTGAACCTCTTATTCACAAGGATTTGCACGCGTCTCATCTTCTCAATCTCTTTATATTCTTCCTGTGTTTCTCGAATTCATAACTGTTGCTTTCACAACATCCCTCAAAGGAATTTTAGAGAATCACTAATCCAATAGAGAGATTTAGAAAAAAACAAAAAAAATCAAAGTGAATGAAAGATGCAGAAGCTTTAGGTCCTTTATGTTCTTAGAGAAGTTAAAACCAAGAATGTCTACCTATTAATGCAAACATAGTATACGTTCATAAATTAACTTATCATATTCAGAAACATTACACTTACCGCACATAAACTAATTCACGTAACACTCCAAAGTAAGAAAATAACTTTAGTTTTTATCAGATCAAACTTGGGTCTATGACTTAGTCTAAGACCTGTCGCTTTTCAGAACTTTGCTCATTGTCCAAAGCTTCTTTTCCAATTGAAAACCCACCCAGGAGAGTCAAGTATCCTGTATGTTCATCGATGACTCTTCTAACTATAGCTTTCCGTTCAACATGCTCACCAATCTCACCAATCGAAGCCTTGGCCAAACCCTTAAATGTTATGTAGATATTAGCACTTTTAGACTTGAGTCTCCCACTCGGTGGCTGCATATCTTCCTTAGTTTCTATCGCCACTTTCAGGATCTGCAATTTGGACAGAACACTCTGCAGGCAACAACAGTTTTGAAACAAAACCCATCTATTAATTATTATTACCAATATTGCAACTGATTATGGTATGTCATTGTTATGCAAAAGAAACACAAAAACCTCTAAAGTTGACTGTTTTTTTGTACAAAGTACAAGTTCCAAATACAGACGAATCCATCCATTGGCTAGCAACTTTGATTCATTCACCTGCAAAAGCATTAATAAAAACAGAGTATTGCTCAACTGATCATGAGCAAAACAAAACTGATGATGTGTTGTAATTAATCTTACCAGGTAAAATCGTTTTTGATTATTCAAATCATCAACTGACGGCCAATCATGCAATGTACCTTTGTAGAAATCATCCGCGTCTGCTTCACCATGAAAGTGATGCACGAAGCGCTTCTTGGTGGTCACTATGCAACATTAATAATCAATCAGCAAGTGAGAAACTTGTATAAAAAAATAACAATGCACCACAAGTCACCTTCTTCATCTTTAGGTCTAGCAATAGAGACCGTCAAATCCAAACTGCCATAACTTTTTTCATCAACTCGAACCTGAAAGGTTTTTTGCAATTGGCTAGAAAGATCTTGTGCATCCAAAGTTATAAAGTAAGAGGACACACAGTTCATTAACTTGTTGTATTTCAGTAAGGCAAAGAGCTGGAAGTTTGTCCCCTGACAGATCAAGAAAGAAATTAAATGTTATTGTATAATACAGCATGTGGATAAAGTACGTACCAAGAGATCATCCATGACCAGCTTTTACCTTGAGCATATTGTAACGATGAAGCCCCACCATAGCATAAAGCTTGGGCAAAGGAAACCTAAGCTTAAAACGTCGGTGTTGACAGTCGTAGGGCATAAGCCCAATGGTTCCTTTCGGTACTGAAACATCATCCATATCGAAACCCTACAATCCATCAGCAAAGAATCAGTGAATAATAGGCTCGCTCCCAAAATTTTTAAAAACCTAGAAGCTACCAGTATTAGATAAGAAGGATAAATAAATGAAAGACTTACCTCAGATTTGGCCACTTGACGCCAGTATTCCCTCTGCCCATGGACAAACTCCTTTCGATCTTCCAACCGAGAGGTCATATTCTCCTCCTCCTTGTCAAGGTTGTAGTAACTTTAAAACATTTTGAGAGACGATATGAGCACGGAAGCAAAACGTAGGATATCAAAGCATTTTTAAATCAGTTGAAAATTACTAAGCACTTTAGCCGGCGATTATTCTTACACAGATTTGAGATGTCGCAAAACAGTTGTGAAACAGTTTCAATCGAATCTCACAAGCAAAGACATCGAAACAGTTACAAAATAACTAAATTAGAAATGAAACAGTTGCTTCAATACCTACACATAAAGCCGTAATAGATAATCGCAGAAAGTGCTACTTAAAGAATTTGTGCATTCTTAAAGGCACGGAGAATACACTGAAAGCTTCTAAATCAAAGAGAGGAAGATTNCTGAAAGCTTCTAAAACAAAAAGAGGAAGATTAGAGCTTCGCGAAACCGAGAAAACGAAGACAGAAGGCAAAAAATTAAAAAAAAAAAAAAAAACTCATCAATAAGTTACAAACACACAAGATTCTATGCCTTAGATCGAACAAAAACCAAAAACATCTGTAAGTACACCTCAGCGAGGCAATAAATACCTAACACGAGAGAGAGTTGGGTGGAGAGCTGCAGAAACAAGACGGAGATTGGTGAACGGCGGCGAGTAATCACTCTCTCTCTCTCTCTTAATTTTTTGGTTTAACGATGAGAGTAAAACTGGAATTCATATAGAAAGCTATTTATCATGATCATACAGACACTAAAATGAGAAACTGAGGATTTCAGAGTTTACTTAGCCCCGTTCTAATCTAATGTGTGCATCATAGAACAGTTTTGTTCTCCTTTTAACTTATGTCTAACCAATCAAATCCAAAACCGCGCTCAATGCAGAAGAATAACATACATGCTTCGAAATTAATAAACTACTGAAAAACTAAACGATAATATTTTTTACAGAAGCAAAAAAAAACTTCGAAACGAAGCTTGTCTACTAGTTATACTTCAAAGAGGAATTTTGTCAAACACCTTACAGTAGTTCCAAACAAACATTATTCATTTTAAATTGCAAATTCCAAAGACCTAATTCTCAGAGGAAATCAATATGCGGCACAAAACAAAAATCTCTGTAAGCGCAGTTACGAAATCGCGAAATAGAAACTATAGATAAGAAAATTGTAATTTGATCAAACTTCCAAAATCCGAAAGCTAACAACTTGAAGAGAAAGCCATCAAAAAGCATAGACATCACAAAACCCTAAAGATTCAGAGCAACAAAATCAAGAAAGAAAAAAAAAAACGAAAACCTAGAGAAAAGGAGCCATAGAGAGGAGCTAACTTGAGCGAATCAATTAGAACTTTCCATAGCGCCAAGCAGGAGGAGGGGTATAGAAGGAGTCGGGTCGGATTCTAAACCAATGACGAGGGATCCAGATTAGTAAGTTGGTCCAATCATAATGGGCTTTTTAAAATTATGAGAAAATTAAACCGAACGAATATCTAAACCAGATCCCAAATCAATTGGTATCCAATAACCATATTTAGACCAGGTCAACCCAGCAATTAGCGGTTCCGTTTATGAGTCAAGAGGTTTTATACAAATCAATTTTATTTCATTTGACCGGTAGCTTTGACTTGCTTTGACTTGCTTTGACTTGCTTTGACCACCGTACATGTTGTGTTTTTACAATTTAAAAAACGATTACTATCAAGTATCAATATCATGAAGGTGAAGTAAAGCAAAGAACAAAAACAAAATGTCGTTTTTTTTATACCTTGTGAGAAGATAAATATTAGAGATAAACTTGATCTCCAAGTAAATAGGAAATATGTATATTTAGATTTCCTTTTGTTAGATATTCACAAATCTCTCTAGCATTGTATCTTGTATAAATAGAGACCTTTAGGTCACATAATCAATAAGACGAATCTTTCATCTTTGATATCTTCTTGACATGGTATCTAAAACCCTAAAAAATTTTCAATCTTTAAAGAAAGCCTCTCGGGCTCTTCTTCTTTTTCTTCAATTCTGTTTCATCTCTCTGTTTTTCTTTTTGAAAAACAGAGCATCTTTTCTTCTAGCCTCTCGGCAATATCCTAATCTCTTTTAACAACAATGTCAATCACATCTTCTGATCCGAAATACAAAACTATCTCTCCGTTTGATCTCACTTCCGGAGACAATCCAGGGGCTGTTATCTCTCAGCCGCTTCTTAATGGCCTTAATTACGATGAATGGGCTCTTAATTTTCGGATGGCGCTCAGTTCTCGTAAGAAATTTGGCTTCCTAGATGAGAGCATCTCTAAACCGGCGGATGACTCTCCACAACTTGAAGATTGGACCGCCAACAATCATCTCATCGTGGGTTGGATCAAGCTCACAATCGAACCCAAGATCCGCTCTTCCATCTCCACTCGTGAAGTTGCTCGTGATCTTTGGGAAATCATCAGAAAGCGGTTCTCCGTCAAGAGTAGTGCTCGCCTGCAACAACTCCGCAATGCACTTGCAACCTGCAAACAAAATGGCTCGTCCGTCAATGACTACTTCGGCCAGTTAACTAAGTTGTGGGATGGAATTGCTGAGTGCACAAACACAAAACGTTGCAGCTGCGGTAAATGTACATGTGATCTCAATACAGCTCGAGACAAAGAACTTGAGATTTTGAAAATTCATGATTTTTTTGTCGGGACTTGATGATGCAACTCATGGAGTCATTCGATCACAAATCTGCGCCATCGCTCCATTGCCCGATCTCGATAGTGTCTATCAAACTGTGGTCCAGAATGAGACTATTCGCTTGGGAGCAACAAAGGATTCTGAACTCATGAGCTTTGCATCTCAATTATCAATATCATCTTCTCGTCAATCCACATCAGCTTCTCGCACAAGTACTGGTTCTCGTGAAGCACCTCGGATTAATCGTGATCCTTCCCGATTGTACACTGCTTGTGGCCGATCTGGTCATGAAGCTTCTTCTTGCTTTAAAGTTGTGGGTTACCCTGATTGGTGGGAAGATCGTCCTCAAAATAAAAACAATTCTCGAGGATCTCCCATTGTATCGATAGGAAGGGGACGTGGTCTTACACCAAGGGCGAATGTCACACAAATTTCTGCTGCCAATTCAGTTGCTATGACTCCAAATCCACCTCTCACAGAGGCTGATCAACAAGGTTTGAGTGGTTTTTCTGATGAACAGTGGCGTACAATCCAGCGCGTCTTTGGATCCAACAACACAACCGATCGCTTAAGTGGTAAGAGTACCAACCCATCATATGACAGGCCGAGCTGATTTGCTCCAGGATATCCGCTCTATCTCTACCGTTTATGTGAAATTACCTGCTCGAGAAGACGTTTTGTCTTCTCAACAAGGCACTGTTTATCTTACACAGTCCTTGTGTTTGAAGAACGTGTATTTGGTTCCTGGTTTCCACACGAATTTGATATCCATGGGTCAACTCGTTACAGACAACTTCCTTGTTGGTCAAGTAACTGACAGATTGTTAATTTTACAGGACCGCATTACGAGAACGCTGATTGGAGCGGGTGATCGTGAGGGAGAGGGACTGTAATGGCTTCGCGTGATTGAGACTGTTACTTCTAATTAGACATGTGTTCGTAAGGATGTTGCTTTGTGGCATATGCGTTTAGGACATGCCTCACCTCGGGTTCTGGAAAAGATTTCTGGTGTTGGTAGTTTATCTAATAATAGTAGTGAGCTTTTACAAGAGAGTTGTGATGTTTGTTTACGAGCGAAACAAACTCGACAGTGTTTTCCCAATTCTTCTAATAATGCAAAAGAGATTTTTGATCTAATACACTGCGATTTATGGGGTCCATATCGCACTCCAGCTTTCTGTGGCTCACGTTATTTCTTAACAATTGTGGATGATTGTTCTAGAGCGGTTTGGTTGTATCTCCTGCCCCATAAGACAACCGTTTCTCACAAAATCAGAAATTTCTTGACAATGATTGCTCGACAATTCAATAAGCACGCCAAGACCATACGTAGTGATAATGGAACTGAGTTTATGTGTATGTCTCAATTCTTTCAAGATCAGGGAATTCTTCATGAAACCTCATGTGTTCATACACCTCAACAGAATGGTCGAACGAAAACATCGTCACATCCTTGAAGTTGCTCGGGCTTTGCGTTTTCAGGGTCATTTACCTATCGAGTTCTGGGGCGTATCTGTTCTTAATGCTGCCTATCTGATCAACCGTACACCATCTCTTGTTCTCCACGGTAAAACCCCCTTTGAAATTCTCTATGGCCATGCTCCATCGTACTCACATCTACGAGTTTTTGGATGCTTGGCATACGCACATAACCTCAATCACCATGGTGATAAATTTGAGTCTAGGAGCAGGCGCTGTGTCTTCGTTGGATACCCTTATGGGAAAAAGGGATGGCGTCTATATGATCTTGATCAGAATAATTTTTTTATATCTCGGGATGTAGTCTTCAACGAGGGCAAGTTCCCATTTTCTCTTACGGCTCAAGAGACTCCATTGTCTTCTGTTAGTGCTCCTGTCATATCAGATCATGCTACTCCTTTTGAACCAGAACAAATAATTGATCATGTTGTTCCAATTGTTGCACCGATTGATTCCATCGACGACACCGTTGATCCTCCGGCTCCTCCGATTAATCTTGTTGATCAATCTCAAACAACAATTTATCTTCCGTCTTCCGCTGAAATCGTTGCTTCTCCTGAGGTTCTTGGTGTTGGTAAACGATCCAAAAATCCCCCATCTTATCTTCGCGATTACGTCGTTGGTACAGTCTCGGTCTCTACCATCTCTCCTTCACAGTCGCCCCCTTCTCAGCTCTCCTCAGGTACGGTTCATCCTTTTTCTGATTATCTGTCCTCTCAGCGTTTTTCTCCTGCATATTGTAGCTATCTTGTCGCTTTGACGGCTGCTGTTGAACCTCGTTCGTTTAAGGATGCCATGAAATATGATGAATGGAAACTTGCAATGCAATATGAAGTTACATCTTTAGAGGATAACCATACTTGGGATTTGGAGGATCTACCACCAGATAAGACGGTTATTGAATCACAATGGGTGTATCGTATTAAGCTTCTGCCGGATGGTTCTCTGGAGCGTTACAAGGCTCGTCTGGTCACTCTCGTAAATCATTAAGTGGAAGGTTTGAATTATACAGAAACGTTTGCTCCCGTAGCCAAGATGACTACTGTTCGTTTGATTTTGGATATTGCCGCTAAACGCAACTATGAAGTCCATCAAATGGATGTTCAAAATGCTTTTCTTCACGAAGAAATCTACATGAAACCGCCACCGGGATTTTCACAACCAGGAGATAAGAGAGTTTGTCGTCTTCGGAAATCGATATATGGTCTTAAGCAATCTCCTCATGGCTGGTTCGCCAAGCTAGCCGATGCCCTTCAAAAGTATGGTTTCACTTCAGATCTTGGTTTACGTTGACGACTTAATCATTTCTGGTAATTCACCTTCCGCTATCAAAGAATTCAAAGACTATCTATCAACTTGTTTCAAAATGAAGGATCTCGGTCATGCCAGATATTTTCTCTGGTTGGAAATCGCACGTAGTTCAGCCGGGTTCTACATTTGTCAACGTAAATATGCAATCGATATCGTCACTGAAGCTGGTCTTTTGGTATGCAAGCCAGCGGGATCTCCTATTGATCAAAACCATCGGCTCTCTCTTGCTGAAGGTCCATTTTTGCAAAATCCAGAGACATATCGACGCCTCGTCGGACGTCTTGTTTACCTTGCGTCTACTAGGCCAGATCTTGCCTATGCTATTCATACTTTATCTCAGTTCATGCAGAAACCAAGAGAAGACCATTGGCATGCGGCTTTGAAAGTCGTTCGTTACTTGAAAGGTACTCTTGGGCAAGGCATTCTCTTACGCGCAGATACTCCACTTCAGCTAACAAGATGGTGTGATTCGGATTGGGCAAGTTGTCCATTATCTCAAAAATCTCTTACTGGTTGGTTTGTACAATTTGGTGATTCTCCTATTTCTTGGAAAACTAAGAAGCAGAAGACTGCGTTACATATCAATGCCAATCCAGTTTTTCATGAACGAACAAAACATATTGAGCTGGATACATGGTCAGTGGGATGGTCAAAACTAGTCACGTATCCACCAAAGCTCAGCTCGCGGATATTTTCACAAAGGCATTGGGACGGAAGGAGTTCGATTCATTTCTTCGCAAGTTGGGCATTCAAAATTTACATGCTCCAACTTGAGGGGGGGAATTAGAGATAAACTTGATCTCCAAGTAAATAGGAAATATGTATATTTAGAT
>OVAY01003142.1:0-12777 GCA_900406395.1 Kernera saxatilis | reverse complement strand
GACTCGGAAAGTAATCCGGTTCGATGTCCGGGTCGGTTTTAAAAACATTGGTTCTAGTACACGAAGCCATTAAAATTGTGAATATAAATGGTAAAACGAGAGGATCAATTGAAAATGATGAGTTTTAGTATGTTAAGTGTCATCAAATGTACTTCGAAATAAGTTCAGAAACAACAGTCGACGTTAATCAAGTTATAAGACTTAACCCAATAATGTAAACTGAAACATCTAAAGATCAAAGTTTGTTAAATAATTATAAAGATGTCAATCGAGTGACATATAAACTTTTTTGGTGCATATATATATATAGACTAAGACGTATAGTTTAATAATTTATATTAGCATCATTATCGTTGATGTGTTACCACCCAAATGTATATTGTTACATAAAAATTATACATGTGTGCGTTTGAAGGCAGAAGCCGCAGAACAATGTAAAGAGCTGTTGTGATACTGACTTTTACTAGCATTACTTTCTCAACACAAATCTTATTGCTTTTTCCATTTTTTTTTCCGTATTTGATCAAACACATATTAATACATCTAGATCATCGTAGATACATAAACGATTAACAATTTTGTCATTCTGTTTGATCCATTTACATTATATTTTACAATTACTATCATGAGCTATAGTGGAAAGCTATATTTTTTTCCACCGCCTCTGAAATTTAATATTAACTCAATCCATTTAATATATAAATATATATTAGATGTTTTCTTAATACTATTAGGAAGTTACTCCAACCTTAATCTTTTTAGAACCTGCGATGCAACATACTAAGTGCAATATTTAGCTAAGCTCAATTTGGGTTAGTCTACTAGATGTTTGATTATTAGAGTTAGAGAGTTCTCATTGTATAGTTTTGTTCAATTCAATGTTTTTTCCCTCAAAAGATACAAACGATGTCGTTTACATTTTCCCAAATTTGACATAATTCGAATATTTTTTTCATAAACAATTAATTGCCGAGCTTACCAACTTTATGTCCAAATGTATATAACGAACAAAAAAACGTATAAAGTGTATATGTTTGATTTACTAGATTGATATATTTGAAAGATTAGATTGATTTATTGAGAAAAGCTTAGCTAACTATGAAAGGGAAAGGGGGAAATTAATGTGAGCAGCGGCGAAGAAGGGGAAAGAACAGAGAATTGAAAAGAATGTCACATAAACTTGTGGGGGTGACATATATGTATTCATGTGTGTATATATGCATATGCGTAATTAATAAACCCTAACAATTATAATATATTGAAGGTGGTCCTTTTACAAAAAAAAATCAACATCTTGTCTTTTCTACATTGCTGTAACATACAAAATATACACAAATTTATACACATTCAACCATGTGTTTATATACCCAACTATATCTTATGCAAAAAGTTTGAATTTCTGATAATGATCCCTTGTGCCATGTTTTTGTTTTAAACTTGATTCCATCGTAATAGGGTTTAGACTGAATCAGAAGAATAAAATCTACTTTATATTTTAAACTTTTGATGGTCTCCTTGCGTTAAAGAAGGTTCATTCGTTTTGAAGTTGGTGCTGCTGACTTGTCTACTCACGAAATTGTAATTAGACATATTAAGAGAACTGTTCCTATTTTGAGTATTGCATCTTTGTTTCTCAAAAGTGGGCTCTATTGAATTGTTGGTTAGGTCATGAAACTTTGTTGTATGTGTGAATTTATGAATAGGATTTGTGTTGGGGACACTTAGCCATATTTGAGGTGTTAGAGGGAGCTTTCTCTTCCCACATGCTTTTGTTTATTCTTCTAAGCAAAATAAAAGTAAAAATGGTATCCATATCTATCTCTACTACATCAGTCATGAATGTACCAATCCTATTTCTATTAGCCAATCTTTTAACTTTTTTTTTTTCTTTCAAATAAACATTACTTGTGAATATATACATCGAAGTGTAATGAAAATAATTTTTGAAGTCATGAGTTGATATTGCTACAACAACAATAACTTGTATAATCTACTTTACCAGACAATAGATTTAATAATGACGATATCGACCACTATCCATTTTAGCCGGTCTATGAATAAATGTTATGATATAATTAACAATTAGAGTAATGAACCAATGATAATGTTAATGCGCGTGTGTGATTAATATGTGTATACGGGTAGTGTTCTTTTGTTTTGTCAAACTAAAAAAGTTAACTGTGGTAGTATTCGTTCACAGAAATATTATTTGAATAAAAAAGTATTTGGTGAAGTAATTAACTAAATGAGCTAAGAAAACTATAGAAGTAACTGATACATTTTGAAGTTTTTAGACTACATTTCTAACTTTTCTAGATCAACGTTTTTTAATCTATTTTTAAAATCGAAAAAACATCAGCTGACTTTTTTAATACTATAATATCACTTTTATTGGTTGACAATTTTATTTATTTATTTTGTGTCTGTTTAAAAGAGAAAAACCGTTAGTCAGCTAGCACTTTCACCAATCAGAAACCAAAAAAAAAAAATTCGGCCAAATCTATCACTGAATTTTAAA
Organism: Kernera saxatilis; assembly: GCA_900406395.1. Lineage (NCBI taxonomy): Eukaryota > Viridiplantae > Streptophyta > Magnoliopsida > Brassicales > Brassicaceae > Kernera > Kernera saxatilis. Next base: position 10,259 of record OVAY01003142.1, on the reverse strand, counting down.
ATTTTGTTTGTTGTTCAAACTTTCCGCCAATATCATTCGAACCTATAATATTTACGGACTTTATCGAACTTCTCAAATATGTAGTCAGTTTCTTTGAAAAAGTTACATCTAACCAAAAAAAATGAAATCAAGAGTTTAGGCTCCAAACACTAGTTGATTGCGATGCAAGCCTCCTTTGTATACAATTTGGAAGCAACACAACACAAGACTCTATACCACCGAATCAAGATCATCCTCATCTCTTCTAGAAGAAATTAATCTCCTTATTCGAGCCCCCACTAGATCCGTTATCTCGAGCTCAATGAACTCCGTCGAATCTTACCTCACAATTTGGTTCTGCATATTTCCAACCACCTACACTTCAATTGCGAGTACTTCTTGATCGTTACAAACATTACAACTTATTTGACCTCGGCCGTTTTTTGTTGTCTTATAAAACTCAAAAACTTCCTTATGTAAACAACTTTTTATTTTTAATTAACCAACAAATAAAGTTGTACTTGATGAACATATATAAGCCAAAAAGATAATAAAAGGGTCGGTGAGGGTAATCACACAACAATCTCATGTCTCTTTGTGTGCATCCACAGTTACAGGGGTCAGGGGTATATGGATATGTGACCGTGTATTGGACTTAGGACCATTTTTTTTCACCAAAATGTTCATTACTTTACTGTAATGTACACTTGGCTTTCGTGCATCTGTACAATCATAAATCATCATATGCTATATTATGATGTACTATGTCATATAAATTTATCAAATTTCCACCGTACATTGTGACGGTCAAAATTCACATGTAAAATCATATAAACTTTGTGTGAGAGACATGAAAACAAATAGAGATGCGATATATATATATATTTTTTTTTGAGAAAAATAGAGATGCGATATTGGGCCTAAAAGGGACGAAATATGGAACGCGTCAAGCCCATTTTTAAAGGCCTGTATCTTCATGGTTTGGTTTTAACATAATATTAGAGCTAGATGATTATCTTATGCATAGAAACAATCTTTTCTATACTATTATTTGAGAATCGTCTTTAGGAGAACAACATAAAAATGTTAAATATTACATGAAATTGCATTGAAATTTTTTTTTTTACAAAAATTAAATCCATTTATTAAGGATATAAATGTTAAACGAAAATTTCAAATTAGTTTAAAAAAGGAGAAGTGTTAGTTTTAAGAGAACAAAATATTTTTGTATTTTTTTCTCTTAAAATTCATTGGGAGTGAATTTATTTCATTAGGTATCGGCGAACCACTTTGTAACATGTGAATATCAGAATTTGTGAGGAATTTTCCGATAATACACCGCTCATCAACTTCATCCAAAAATAATTCCACTCCATAGAAGCGGAAGGAATAGCCAAACATAGGGCTTTGGGCTTTACTAAACCAGCTGACTCGAGGAGATGGCTACTCACCTAGCACCACGGCAAAAACCACGAGCTAGTTCTACCGAGCCTAAAAGTTACATGGTTCTTTCGAGACGTTGCTAGATGGCAAGTCTACCCAATCTAGGGTCCAATTTATCTGATATCCAAACTCATAAAAAAATAAACTCTATAAATAGGTTCTCAAGTCAACAATAAAAAAAAAAAAAACTATTTAAAAGAAGATATTTAATCACAAATTAAAAGACATCACTTTACTGATTCGGAAGATAAATAGGAACGCTGAGCGTCGGAAGATCCTTAGAAGACACTACATCAGTGTTTCATACAACTTTAACTGTGTTTTCCAATGATGCATGTTTATTTACATTCTAGTGGAGCAACTATTAACTGGAGATACCAAGAAATCCTACCCGGTCAAATGCGAATATATTTCGACCGGCCAGCTCTGATATGTTTTATAGATTTAGTAATAGTAAATTAGTAACAAAACGTGTTATAATAAATGCACGGATGTAATTAGTAGACCTCCATGTTATGGAGCTTACATGGGTAAGATAAAGAAAATCTTACAAAATATAACACAATCCATAATTGTGATCTGAAATCATGTACTTTATGTGTGACTTTTTAAGTACATACATAAGATATGACCGTCAAATTCGGAACTATACGTGGCTCTTAATCGACTATATTGTTATTTGAGATAAGATTAAATTATTGGTTTTCTACTACTAAAAGGAATATATGATCTTATTCAAAAGAAGATAATACTGAATCGACCTATTCAAAGCATATAATAATAATATGTTAAGATAGCTTGCTCCACGTTTACAAGCAATTGACAATTAGTGACACCCACTAATGCTTTCACGTAATATGATTCAAACTCATTATCCATATATCGATATATTTATATTTTTTTATAGACTATTTTTTTTTTGATTTTACGATTAATCAAGTTTGGTAAGGTACAATTTCAATTTCAATTTTAGTTCCTGATAAAACATATCTTCAATTTGGGAAATTTTTACACCAAACTAAACCGATCATTTTTTTGGTTTGGTTAAACCGAATCGAATAGTCTAAATGGTGTAGTTTAGTAGAAATAAAGAGGAATTCAATATTCCTCCTTATTCTTTCCTCTTTTATTGGTCACTATTCAAAGGTAAGAAAGAAAGGGAATGTTTGTATATATAGATGTAAGGTCAGCTATTGCTTTCCTTAAACGTTAAAAGAACTTTTTAGATAAATTAAGAAACTAAATTGTTGTTCACCAAAAAAAATGTATTATATGTAATTATATGTAATATAATCTCGAGAACAATACTTCCTCTGCAACACGCCTCAATTACGCGAACGCATATTTATATTCACCAAACCATATTTTATCTCCAAGGTTGTCAACATAATGTATCTTCTTCAATCCAAAGAGCTTCTGTGAGCCTAAACTAGAAAAGAAACATTAAACATCTAAAATATTATGGACGAAGAAGAAAAGAAAGTGACGAGGTGTTTTAGCTTCATGAATATCGTGAAGAAGAAGACGAAGAAGAAAGAGGAGGAGAAGTTGATAGTATCTAGAGAAATCGCAAAGAGATGGAGAGATCTGAGCGGTCAAAACCATTGGAAAGGGATGTTAAAACCGTTGGATCAAGATCTCCGGCAATATATCATACATTACGGCGAGATGGCTCAGGCTGGTTATGATACTTTCAACACCAACACCGAATCAAAGTTCGCTGGCGCTAGCATTTACTCCAGAAATGACTTCTTCGCCAAGGTAACATCGAAAAATGAAATAATTACATAGAAACGTTCTGATTGATAATCTTTAGAAGCATGAAACGTGAAATTGTTTTTCTTTTTCCTTCAATTTTCCAGATATTTAACAAGGTTTTAACCGATAATATACTTTTGTTTTTTGGAATCGTGATTTGTATTTGGTGAAAAAAACATGCTATTTATGCGAATTTTGCTTCCTATTTTTGGGTCAATTTCACGGTTTCGCATAAATAGCATGTTTTTTTCACCAAATATAAATTGTTATATTTCACTTCATTTTTTCTACTTCTCCGCAATGTCACTAATCGAAGCAAAAGAAAAAAAAAGACATTAGGGAGAAGGTGTTATCTTCTTATGCAAGAAACCTAAAGCAAACCTTTTGTTGATTTTCAAAACACAGGTGGGTTTAGAGAAAGCGCATCCGTATACAAAATACAAAGTAACGAAGTTTCTATACGCAACATCACAGATCCACGTGCCTGAGTCATTCCTATTATTCCCAGTGTCACGTGAGGGATGGACAAAGGAATCGAATTGGATGGGTTACGTGGCGGTGACAGACGACCAAGGCTCGGCGATTCTTGGCCGGAGAGATATCGTGGTCGCTTGGAGAGGCTCGGTGCAACCACTTGAATGGGTCAACGACTTCGAATTTGGTTTAGTCAACGCAAAAAAAATTTTCGGTGAGAAAAACGACCAAGTACAGATTCATCAAGGTTGGTACTCAATCTACATGTCTGAGGACGAACGATCACCTTTTAATAAGGCCAATGCTCGTAACCAGGTATGTTATAGGTTACTTTTTAAATGACGATTTTGTCCTTTTGGTATTTTGCGAAATTAAATTAAATCTTTGGAAAATGAAAAAGGTATTGCGAGAGATTGGGAGATTGTTGGAGAAGTATAAGGACGAAGAGGTTAGTATAAGTATTTGTGGTCATAGCCTTGGAGCTGCGCTCGCGACGCTTAATGCTACAGACATTGTGGCTAATGGTTATAACCGACCGAAGAGCCGTCCTGACAAGTCTTGTCCCGTTACGGCCTTTGTCTTTGCTAGTCCTCGTGTTGGGGATGCTGACTTTAAGAAACTCTTCTCCGGGTACGTCTAGTTGAAAAATATTTATATTTAGTATTACATCAAATAGCAGATATTACCCATTTTTAATTGATTATCGAAATTCATATTAATCTTAGAACTACAAATTCATGTTTCTAAAAAAAAATTAGAATTAAGAAAAAAATACATCATGAAAGATGGAGATAAATTTGGTATATATAAATTTAAAGATGCATCATTTTGGATCAAATTAAACATTATAGTATCCACACATCGTGATTAATAATAACCTTAATTATCAAGGTCTTAATAATAATATATCCTATTATCTTACATGGTACATTCTTTTCAAATGGAACGTGACTTAAATTGCAATTTAAACAGATTGCAAGATCTCCGAGTGTTACGAATAAGGAATCTACCGGACGTAGTTCCGATCTACCCACCCTTAGGTTACGCCGAAGTCGGAGACGAGCTTCCAATAGACACAAGAAAGTCACAATACATGAAATCTCCAGGAAACTTCGCAACGTTTCACTGCCTAGAGGCTTACTTGCACGGCGTTGCGGGGACTCAAGGGACGAGCAAAGCTGACTTATTCAGACTTGACGTGAAACGAGACATTGGATTGGTCAACAAATCAGTCGATGGGTTAAAAGACGAGTGTATGGTCCCAGGACATTGGAGGATTCTCAAAAACAAAGGTATGGTCCAACAAGACGATGGGTCTTGGAAGTTATTGGACCATGAGACTGATGATAACGAAGATTTTGATTTCTGATTTTTTTTTTTGGTTATTGTTTCTTTGTCAAGTGTTGAATGTTGATGTTTGGAAAAAGACTGTATATTTTCATCTGTTTAACGTTGTATTTTTTTTTTTTTTATAATATCTTGAATGTAAAAGTCTGAACCATTTATTTGAAAAATTTCTATTAATTCTCTGTATTAAGCCAAACACTCCAATACAGAAAGAGGGTTTGGCTTTCTATCAACAAAACCACAGTTGGGCCTGCAGCGCTTGTGCCCAATCGAAGACACAAGCCAGAACTGGGCCACACGAAACAAACAAACTCAATCTCTTCTCCTCTTCAACCTGCAATAGAGAGCAACGGTAAACACAACACACAGCTTTTGTGTGACTCTTGTACGGCAAGGACAGCTCACCAAATGAAGGTCTATAACAGATTTGATTCTTTGAGAACATGTGCAATCATGTGCTGATGTGAGACCTGGCACTAGAGGATAAGATCAACCTTTCTCTATATATGACATAAGAAATAGAACAAAAAGTTCATCTTCCTCATCAAGCTCTAAGCTTTCTGTTTTTAACTTTCACTCTGAGCCTAAACTAGAAAAGAAACGGTAAGCATCTGAAATATTGTGGACGAAGAAGACAAGAAAGTGACGAAGAAGAAAGAGGAGGAGAAGTCGATAGTATCTAGAGAAATCGCAAAGAGATGGAGAGATCTGAGCGGTCAAAACCATTGGAAAGGGATGTTAAAACCGTTGGATCAAGATCTCCGGCAATATATCATACATTACGGCGAGATGGCTCAGGCTGGTTATGATACTTTCAACACCAACACCGAATCTAAGTTCGCTGGTGCTAGCATTTACTCCAGAACAGGCTTCTTCGCCAAGGTAACATCGAAAAATGAAAAAAACAAACATTTACACATAAACGTTCTGATTGATAATCTTTAGAAGCATGAAACGTGAAATTTTTTTTTCTTTTTCCTTCAAATTTTCCAAATATTCAACAAGGTTTTTACCGATCATATACTTTTGTGGGATTAGTGATTTATGTTCGGTAAAACCGTAAAAAAAACATGATTTTATGTATACGTCAATCAAAGACCGATGTATACTAATAAATGATAGATGGAACTTATTTGCTGTACATATGTTATATTTCACTTCATTTTTTTCTACCTTTCGGCAATGTCACTAATCGAAGCAAGAAAAATATGTTTTTAATATATTAAGGGAGAAGATACTTTCTTCTTATGCAAGAAACCTAAAGCATCTTTTCGATTTCTTAAAACACACAGGTGGGTTTAGAGAAAAGCACACCCGTACACAAAGTACAAAGTGACCAAGTTTCTCTATGCAACATCACAGATCCACGTGCCTGAGTCATTCCTATTATTCCCAGTCTCACGTGAGGGATGGTCAAAGGAATCGAATTGGATGGGTTACGTGGCTGTGACAGACGACCAAGGCACGGCGACTCTTGGTCGGAGAGATATCGTCGTCGCTTGGAGAGGCTCATTGGAAACACTTGAATGGGTCAACGACTTCGAATTCGGTTTAGTCAACGCCAAAAAAATCTTTGGTGAGAAAAACAATCAAGTACAAATTCATCAAGGTTGGTACTCAATCTACTGTGTCTGAGGATGAACGATCACCTTTTAATAAGGCCAATGCTCGTGACCAGGTATATTTGTATTACTTGTTAAATGACGATTTTGCCCTTTTGGGGATTACAAAAATATCTTGAGAGAAATCTTTGGAAACGAAAAAGGTATTGCGAGAGATTGGGAGATTGTTGGAGAAGTATAAGGATGAAGAGGTTAGTATAAGTATTTGTGGTCATAGCCTTGGAGCTGCACTCGCGACGCTTAATGCTACAGACATTGTGGCTAATGGTTATAACCGACCGAAGAGCCGTCCTGACAAGTCTTGTCCCGTTACGGCCTTTGTCTTTGCTAGTCCTCGTGTTGGGGATTCTGACTTTAAGAAACTCTTCTCCGGGTACGTCTAGTTAAACATATTTACATATTTACATCAGTATTGTCATCTTATAACAAAATATTACCCCTTTTTCATTGATTTTTTATGAGCCGAAATTCAGATTAATCCTTAAACTTTGTTATTTTGGTTAGATGAATGACTATGTATTTAGTGGAAATTGGCCAACGTGAACAAAACATACAAATACAAATATTAACTATCCAGATATTTTGTATATATATATATATATATATATATATATATATATGGTTTCAGATTTCCATTGTACAGGTTTTTGTACATGCAGAAATTAAAAACATTAATAAATAAAACATATTTTAATAATTACAATAAAACATGAAGATAAATTAAGTAGATATATAATCTAAATTTACCAATTTAATGATACTATATTATAGATCAGATACGGATAACCGGATAAAAAAGTTATAGCACTTGTGATTAATACCCTGAATTAGCGTAATAAAAAGGTCTTAGTAATAGCATGCATATCTTATTATCTTACATGGGTATCTTTATTTCAAATGAAACGTGACTTGTAATAAAACCAAAAACAGGTTGGAAGATCTCCGAGTGTCATAAGGAATCAACCGGACGTGATTCCGATCTATCCACCTTTAGGTTACGCCGAAGTCGGAGACGAGCTTCCAATAGACACAAGAAAGTCACAATACATGAAATCTCCGGGAAATCTGGAAATGTTTCATTGCCTAGAGGCTTACTTGCACGGTATTGCAGGGACTCAAGGGACGACCAAAGCTGACTTATTCAGACTTGACGTGAAACGAGACATTGGATTGGTCAACAAATTAATCGATGGTTTAAAAGACGAGTGTATGGTTCCAGGAAATTGGAGGGTTCTCAAAAACAAAGGTATGGTCCAACAAGACGATGGGTCTTGGAAGTTATTGGCCCATGAGATTGATGATAATGAAGATTTTGATTTCTGATTTTTTTGGTCATTGTTTCTTTGTTAAGTGTTGGATGTTGATGTTTGGAAAAAGACCGTATATTTTCATCTATTTAACTTTGTATTTCTTTTTTTGTTTTTTAATATCTTGAATGTAAAAGCCTAAACCATTTATTTGAAAAGTTTGTTAGTTTAAAAAAAAATATTTTATGTAATTCTAGATTTTTCTGTAATAAATGGTTTGGACTTTTACGTTCAAAATCCAAACCATTTATGGGTTTGGTTGTTTTTGAATATTTGCATTTGTATTTGTATTTATTTGGTTTATAAATTTATATGCCACGTTTACATTTAAAAGATAATATTTTGTTTTAGGTTTCTATTGAATATTTTAAAAAGATATAAACGCAAATATTTTTTTTCATTTATGTTTTGCTCTTGAACATATATTTTTAAATGGTATTTGATCAAACCGAAACTGTATCTTTATGGTTGTAATAATAGTGATGTCATTACATAATCCGCAATCAAATCCGATAGTGAGTTGTACTAAGGAGGATGAAGACTCCATTGTCAAAAGCAAAAGCATCAAAGACACAAAATGTGTGGAAAATGATTCTCACGCTTGTTGGATTTCTCGCCATCGGTGACGTCGATCTCAGGCTCTTTGGTAGACCCTTGTCATGCACCTATAAACAAATTGACTTACAGAATTCTCCGATGAACTTGGGCTTCTTAATTATCAAAAAAAAAAAAAAAAAACTTGGGCTTCTTCTAATTGATTTTGAAAAATAGCATTTGAATATGTAATGTACAAAGCTAATAAAGTGGCATCCGGAGTATGTTAATGTTTGCATTTAAAAGATAATAGTTTACTTAGTTTTCTATTTAATACATATATCCAGAAATTATAAACGTAAATATTTTATGTTTCATTTCTGTTTTGGATTTGATATATTTTTCAAATGATATTACATTAGACCATAACTTGTATTTTAATGATTTGTGTTAGTGTAACTGTCATTTCATTATCCGGATCCAATTCTGATAGTGTTATGCACAAAAAAATTTGGGTGAGTTTGCCGACTAACTCTTTTTTTTATCTTGAATTCACCGATCTAACGTGTTTTAATAATCACTTTAGTAACTAACTCTTCACTGTAGATTATGACATATTTACCCTTACTGACAGGAGAACGATCGTCTGACACAACTATTGTGAGTTGATTTATGTTAGCGTTCTAATATTTATAAAAACGCAAGGATGTTAGCATCAACATTTATGCTATAATGTGGACCTGTAAATGAGCTTCTAAATAAATCTGAAATTAGAAATTAAAAAGTATGATGCATATAGACAACAATTGTTTGAGTTCAATGTTCGGAAAATGTATAACAAATAAAAAGAATATAATACATATATATTAACATATAGAAAACAATTAACATATTGCGTGAAATACGACTACGTTACTGTAAATATGTTATGAAATAATACATTTAAGCATTCAATATGATTCAAGTTATTGCAAAATCAAAGCTATAAGACAAGTTAAATACGAAAAACATTGATTATTTCCTAAAGCCAATTGGGAAAATGGAACCCTTGGGCAAAGGAGAACCCCTGGGGGAAGACAATTAACAATGTCCCCACAATTTTACCCGTCTTGAAAAGAGGGACACTAAACCCTAAACCCAATTGGGATAAAGGAATCCTTGGGCAAAGGGGAACTCCTGGGGAAGACGATTAACAGTGTCCCCACGATTTTACCCGTCTTGAAAAGAGAGGTACTAAACCCTAAAGCCAATTGGGATAATAGAACCTTTGGGCAAAAGGAAACCCCTAGGGAAGACGATGAACATTGTCCCCACGATTTTATATTTTTTTAAATGAGAGCCACTAAACCCTAAAGCCAATTAAGAAAATGGAACCCTTGGGCAAAAAGGAACCCTTGGGGAACCTTGGAGAACCCTTGGACAAAGGGTAACCATTGGGTAAAAGGGAACCCTTTAGGAAGACGATCAACAATTTCCCTACGATTTTATCCTTCTTTAACTGAGGAGCACTAAACCCTAAAACCAATTGGGAAAGGGTAACCCTTGGGCAAAAGGGAACCCTTGGAGAAGACACTATTCATCGTTTTCTCCAAGGATTCTCCTTTGCCCAAGGGTTCCATTTTCTTAATTGGCTTTAGGGTTTAGTGCCCCTCATTTCAAAAAGGGTAAAAGCGTGGGGACAATGTTCATCGTCTTCCCCAGAGGTTTTCCTTTGCCTAAGAGTTCTCCTTTCCCAATTAGCTAAAGGATTTAGTGCCCCTCATTTCAAGACGGCTAAAATCGTGGGGACAATGTT